>VYXF01004468.1:899866-953940 GCA_013397295.1 Polioptila caerulea
GCGCTCTGCGGGCCGGGCCGGGCCGGGCCGGGCCGCGGCGGTTCCTGCAGCAGCAGCGCCACCTGCTGTCCCTTCCCGGCAGCGCCGCGCCCGCCGCGCGCGGAGCTGAGCTTCTCCCCCGAGTGCCCAAATATCAGCAAAGATTTTGGTTTGGTTTGTTTTTAATCGGGGGACAGCCCGATCCCTGAGCGTGCCCTGCAAAGCTCCTGCTGGCCGCGCGGGTCAGCAACATTTACGTGACATTTTCCAGCAGAGTGGTTCTAAAATCCTCACTTTATCCACATTAGTGAAGAAGGATAAAACCAACAAAGAAGAAAGCCTGGTACGATTCGGATCAAGTGCAGCCGCTAAGGTAAACACTGAAGTGCAGGCTGTCAACTTGCTCCCCAGAAACACCCCCAACACTTCTGTTTGAGCATCTCGGGGGCAGCAGAGTGGTGGTGCAGGCAGTGCAGCAGACCAGGACAGAATATTAACAAGAGTGTAGCTGCATTTCCTTAAACACCGTTTCTAAATCTTGTCTTTAGAGTAAAGGAATAACTCAAGATCATGTTCTGTCAATAGTTTAATTTACAACAAATTAAGCCACATTCACTGTTAATTTCACATGCACATACACAATTTGCTTGCTTGCATTTGTGGGAATGTGCTTAGGGGGTTTTTTAAGAGGAGCTTTTTTTTTCTCTTTACCACTGTTTGATAGAAGTCCTTCTGACAGCTTACAAAGCAGTGGGGGCCCACAAGAGCAGAATCTGAGAAACAGCCCCCAGATGAAGCTGAAGGGATCTTTCATATATCAAATATTTGATTTATTTGATGGGGGCCAGTACTTGCTCTTGGCATTGCTCTTTTTTGTTTGGTTGGTTTGTTTTGGTTTTTGTTGTTGCTGAGGTTTTGTTGGCTTTTTTTTTTTTTTTTAATTTAGCTTGTTCTTATAACATCTTTAGTAGATTATTTTATGTATAAAAACAAAATCATACCTTGTACACAGCTAGTAAAAGCACTGACCTACTAGTGCAATGTGCTTCTCAAAGTAGTTGGGTTCATTTTGGTAATGTACTTTATCAAAGCTGTATTTTACCCACAGCCAAACAAACTGTGAGCTATTACAGAAGAATAATTATTTTTCATATTAAAATGTGGCTCATTTAAAATGACAGCTCACTGTATCCATTAAACATTACCTATTCTTTCTTCCCATTTCAAGGCTGCTTTCAGAGAGTATTCAGCTTGCTACTGAAATGATTTAAATAGGTCTAGTGTAACACTGTAAATATGATCAAGGCAAAAAGCCAGTCAATAAAACTGTCAGTTTTACCCCAATAAAAGAGGAAGGCCTTTGCTATTTCTCTGTAGCAGGCAGTTTATTGTCCAGCTGTATGCAATGGCTTCAGGACATCTGGCCACTTAACCATTGAGTATCAAGTCCAGAGCAGCAAAGGAGCCATAAGCAAAATAATCAGTGGTCTAATTCACTTTTGTACTAAAGACCCTGCACACAGCTCTGACATCAACAGACTGCATGATCTTGGTCTAAAATGCATTTTCACATTTCTGGTAGATGTCAGAACACAACAAAGAGCTTTGATGAAAAGGCAAGTGTGCCTGAGGAGCCTCATACTGCCCAGGCTAGGTCAGGATGTTCATGTGGTGGGGCAGGACCACCATGGACCCAGCCAGGAGCTGCTGGGGCCCTGTCCCAGTGCCTGCCTTAAGCAAGCCAGAAGCATCCAGAGCACCAGTGCTCCCAGCTGGGAGGCATAGCAGCCCTCTCAGCTGAGGCTGGGTGGCTGTCCACTGTTCTGCTGTGAAACAAGGTGCCTTTGACCTAATCCAGAGGATTAAAGGATGGGCTAAAGATTATGCTAAAATGGTGTGGCTAATGCTTGGTGCTGCTGGTAAGGCAGTGACATTCTTTGCTCTAGTTACTCCAAAAGCAGCTCCTGCCCAGACTGAAACATCCACCAAATTACACAGCCAACTGAGCCAGCTGCTTCCCCCTGCAATCCCTTCTGTAAGGCCTCAGGTAATCCTGTGCACACAGAAATCCCCTTCCTTAAGCAAACACATCAATCTCTCACTTTCATTGCTTCAGATTAAGGCCTAAAAATAGACTTGATACCTGGGTTTTCTGGTTTATTCAACAGAGTTAAAGTTCAATATATTGATATGAGCTGTAAGGTGTTCCTTCAGGGTGCAATCAAAGCATGTGGATTGCCACAGCTCCAAGTGCACAGCTTTGGTCTGACTGCAGGTACAGAAGCTGCTGTGGGAGCTCACAGGTACCTGATGTCAGAATAGCCTGAGAGGCCACACTGGGCAGTGCTGTGTGCTTCCACTTCTGACCCTGCATCCTGTGCTTTAACAACCTTCCTCCAGGACAGTTCTGGAAAGCAATTACACATCATGGTGTTCCTGCCCTCATCCCCAGTTTCTCAGGAGGCTTTGCTCCTCCCTGCCTGATGAGTCTGATAGGGATCTGTGCTATCTCACAAAAAGGGTGGATTTGGAAAGCCAAGAGGTTCAAGTGATCTTGCCACACCTGTGCATCCAGAGGGTCAGTCACACAGAGGCTGGGCTAACACAGACACTGAATTCGCTGAAGAACTCACAGGAAGTTGTAACCAGCTCATTTGTTTAGCTGTTCCAGTAAATTGCCACTAAAACCTCAGGCACCCTCAGACTGTGGAGGTTTGAAAGACAGGAAGGAAAAATTAATACATTACATAAAGGAGGGATACAAGAGAAGGATGCAGGGAGTTAAGGGGGAAAAAAAGGAACAAATGTCAAATATCCCTTCTTTTCAGGTGAGTTCCTTCTCTACTGAAATACAGAGCTGTCCTCTAACACCTACCATTTTCTTTGTGCTTGTTCAGTTGTGGAGAAATCTGTCTGGTGAAATGAAACATCTCGTCCCAGAAATGAGGTAGCTGCTAAGTGAGAGCACTGGCTTCACACAGCCATCAAGGCAAACGCCTTAGGACTGAGCTGTTCCACCTGCAATGGAAAACAATTTTGCTTTTTTTCTTCCCATTGGGCATAAGTCTTTCCTGTCTCTCTGTTGTGCTAGTGAAAGCAAATTTCACTGAAAACTGAATCTATTTACAAATATTTTGACAGATTTAGACAGTTGCTCAGGAAAAAATGATTAAATGTATGCAGATAAAATATAATGTCATGTGAACAGCTGTTGCACAGACCCACAGCCTGTGTGGATGTAGTTTTATTTATGCTTTTTAAAGGCTATGTGGGTGTTCCTGTAAAACAGAAACAAAGAGAACATTACTCCTGTTGGTGATAAATTAGAGAAAAATCTCAGATGATTAATCCTCCAAAATGTGCAGTGTTGAATTTTTTTTTTTAACTTTTTTGGCAGGAAGATATACATGCAAAATTGTACCAGCACTGCTCTTGTATATACTCACATGTCCCATTCCATAGATCTCATTGGCAATTCCCTTTGAGGCTGTCTCAGTTCCTGACTGGAACGGGTCATTATGTGTGTGCCTCAATCCATCATTTCTGAAGTATCCTGCAAAGAGATTGCCATTAGAAGCCAGTGCAGTGAAACCAACTATCTTCCATCTAGAAGATGACTTGCATTTTTGTGTCACATCTTATTTTTCTATTTCTAACATTATATTACCTATCTATATTGTTACTTTTCTGTAGGGACAGAGATCATGCTGTACCTGCTTTCCCTGTACCAATTACTGCTATTTTAAGACTGTATAGAGATGTGTGTAAATAAACATTAGCTAGAACTTCCTGATGCTTTCCCCTGACACTGTCATTGGAACATTATGACCATAAACACCCTTGCCTATAGCAGTTATAATTGATTTTGTTTCAAATTCTGAACACCTGAGCAATGAAACACTCAAAATGTTCCAAATACCAGGATCAGTCTATAAACAAAGGGCAACAAATTTCAGATGCAGCTGCTGCACCGAGTGACATGAGCAGACAAACTGCTTCTCCATAAATGCCAGCACTTGCTATGACCCATCCTGCCCTGCACCACACAGAGTACTCACAATCTGCACAAGGCTGTGATCCCAGCTGCAAACACACAGACTTCCTCACCTTTACAGAACCTGAGAGACATGTTTTGACACCCAAATTCACATCCTCAATCCAACACTAGAAAACAAAACATCAGTGGGGGAAAAAATAATTCAAAGTGCCTTGCTCTCTGAGAGTTCAAATGATCTTGTTATACAGTAAGATTGCAACACCCAGAAAAAGAACATGCTAGTTCAGCTGGATCTCCACTTAAAAAATGGAAGTGTGAGGTGCTCAGACAGCAGCCATGCAGCAGCCTTGCACAGTCAGAGCCACTCTGCACCTGAGATTCCCCAGCAGGACACAGTCCTGCACTGGCAGAGCAAGCTCAGCACGTCTGCTGGCTCCTGGCCAGCCCAGCGAGCAGGCAGATGATGTTCTGGAGCCCCACAGCTCCAAACCAGCTCCTGCTCTCAGGCAGTCAGCACTGTGGGACACCTCGACTCCTAAGCACAAGAAGCCCCGCAGAACCCAGCACGAGGTCATAAAGAATTCAGAGGTGAAAGGGATATGCTCACCCAAAGCAAATCTTGCAAGGATAACTTGGAATAACACTGAGAGTTTTAAAGAGTGAACCACTCTAAAGCAAAAAAAGTGGTGATAGAAATAATCTATAAATGCCCTATTCAAATGTACAAGATGTCTCTTACTGTTTATCATTCTTTGAGCACTTTCCTTGTCAAATCCTACTTTGTAACTGATGAAAAAAAATATCCACTGTGTTTCATAATGACATGGCACAGATACTTTCAGGCTGCTGATGAATAAGGAGGCCTTGAAAACCACTATGACTGTGCTGTTCTTTGTTTGCCACATCAGAAAACAAATGCCAAACCTCTTCATTCAGAGTCTTCTATTCATCAATCTGCCGAAATAAAAACAAAACAAAATACAGGAAAAAGACTGGCACTAGAAATAACACTTTTTAAAAAAACCATTCTCAAGGCCAGTGCCAGCTAACTGGGGAGAGGCTGCTCTTGAGCTGGTACCCCAGCTTGCCACCATGCACTGCTCAGGGGAAAGGAACTATGTGGCTCATATTTTCTTTCACTTTGAAAATTTGGTGAGCAGTAGCTGAACATGTATTTAAGAAATTCTCTCATAGCATCGGCCATCAATAGCTGGATTATATTTTGGATTGTTTGTCTTTTGAAATTGTGAAGCATTTGCTGACCCCTGATCAAAAAGCATGTTTTGACATGGGTCAGAAGACAAAAAATACCTACATATCTGCACAGGATGATAGGAAAACCTGTCACATCACAGCAAGGAGAACAAAGGCAACAACAACTGCCTGCATACCTTGGGAAGCTGACACTACACCAGCAGATAATGCAGTCTGCCAGGTGTGAAGATGGGGCTCAGGAACTCTCAGAGCCCTGTGTACCACAAAACAGAGTTCACCATCTGGTCCCTTGAGAGGAAAATACTGCAACTTCTGACCTTGCACTAACAGTTTCAAGTTAATTTTAAAAAGAAAGCTTTTTTTTTTTTTTTCCCCATAATTTTGTTTAGAAATAATAAGCAGGTACATTTACCATGACATTTCTTCATGATAAAATGTATTCCAACTTTATAAAGAAGCTTATACTACTGTTAATTAGGATGAATAGTTTTAGGAGATTCTGAGAAAAATAACACCTATACTCATATAACTTGATGACAAAATCTGATGTGTTAGAGAGAAAGTGATTACTCTAATGCATTATAATGCTTGATACATAGTCTCACAGCTCTCCCCTGCTGTGTTTTGTATAAACCATGAAGTCAACAAAGCACTGATAAAGAAACAAATTAAAGGTAAGATTCACATGATTCATATTTCAATAGAGAGGAATTAAAATAGATAATGGCTCCCAGACAAAGAAGGAAAATACAGCATTTCTTGTAGTATTTCATCCCTGACCCCATTAGAACTTTGTGATACTGCAGGTCTATCCTCTCTCTAATTAGTACATACATTAACTGTTAAGTCACCTGACTTCAAGTTATGATTTATGTCTACAACATAAAAACTTGGTACTGTATTTGAAAAACATTACATCCCTGGTATAAACTGTTTGATGAATGTTTGAGAATCTCTACCTTTTATGAGAAATCTGCATTCTTAGCATGCCTGAACCACTGTCCTTAAGCTCCTCCCCATCCAACGAAGCAACAAAGTGACCTCATTGAAAATTTCTTTCCATGGACTATTTTCATCTGCTTCCTTCCAAATTCACCTCTCTCAATTTCAAAGCAGCAAAGAAACTGAAGAACTGCTTAAAGGAGTAGGTGAAAAGCAGAATACAACCATGTTACCAGTGCAGGAGGCTGAGGAGTTCCATCTGTAGCTCTTTGTTTCTGGAAGCACACTGGACCTGCCCTGGTGACAGCAGCAGCGCATTGCCAAAGCTTCAGGGCACCCAGAGCCTTCAGCAGGACACAAAAGCACAAACACTTCTCCTGTGAGAGACCTCGACAGTGCTGCCGAGGAGCCCAGGCTTTGCCCACCATGAGGGACAGCTTGCTGCTTTTCTATACAGCCCAAATATTCAGGGCTACCAGCTGCTGATAAGCACTTGCCCAAGTCATACACTTCATTATTTAGGTAAGATGCTGGGAATGCCACAGTAAACTTTTCAGGGACCTCTCTGAGCTGACCATTGCTAATTATGGCTAAATATAGTAAAAAATTCATAATTGTGTCTAAACATATAATTTCTGATATAGGATTCTGAGCCTAGTTGCATTGCACCTTTTATTTCTCCTGTGGTCAGCAGAACAAAACAGGACACATTTTATCCTAGTACACTGCCTGTGCATCCATGGGTTGACTACAGGATTCTGCTGAATATATTCTGCACAACATAGCCAGGCACAAAAGAGAATAATTGTTCAGAATGTGCTCTCCTACTCCAAGGTAAACACCAAAACCTGATTTTAGTAAATATTTGTACTGTGTTATAGTAGTTGAGTATATGCTCTGTGTTAGGCAAATGAGCTGCCCGAGGGTATTATCTTCATGGACTGTTTGCAGTTCTATAAAGCTCTCATCACATCTACTCACTGAAATAATTTGGGATATTGAATACCAAAAAGGGCTCCGCAATGCAAACAAGTCAGTCTCCATTGTGCTGCTTTTGTAGTTTGACAGCTCCGAGAGCTCTCAAAGGAATTAAGCTGAGCATGGGCAGGTGCTCTGTCTTTGCCTTGTGTGCTGAGTACTGGCTATGAGGTGTCCACATGATCTTGGGGTAAAACACAGAAACCTGAAACTCTTATAGGCAACCAGCAACTGGAGGCACCAGCTCTGATGTTTCATTACTTTCACTTGCAAAGGGAAAGACAAACCTTACATAAATGCATAGTGATGTCACTTTGGTAACACAAGCACTTCTTTTCCTCACTCTGTATCTGGTCCTGGACCTTTCAGACTAATTTCTAAAGCATAATAAATTAACCCAAAATAATGGCAAAGTCACCTTCCTCTGCTTGCCCCATCTCTTTCATGCAGTGAAGTCCTAAAATTAGCAAAATGAAAAATTGCTGTCAGAAAATTGAAGGAGCCAGGTGTAGAGCTGGGGACACTCCACAGGGCAGCCTGCTGCAAGTCCTGGGGTTTGCTCTGGCTCTCCTGCCAGGACTCCCTGGTGACAGCAGCAGCCTCTCAGTCTGTAGGAACTGAACTGAGAGCTTGGCTGTGGACAGTAAAATGAATGCTTCAGTCAAACAGTGCTGAGAAAATGAGGAGGATAACTTCTCTCCAAACATGTTCCCTGTCCCAGGCTGCCCACAGGGGAGAAACCACTTACTCACTAAATAAGTATATAGCCCTCCCAAGAGGCATGCAGCACCTCCATCCCAATCTTCTGATGGAAAAGAACAGAAAATGTAGAGAACTATTGTTCAGCTGGAGCCTTGTGTCCTCTCTTCTCATGGCTTGCCAGTGACTTTAACATCCAGCTACAGACAATTTTGTTTCTGGGAAAATCTGTGGCAACACACATAAGCAGGAGATGGCCTTTGGAATCTGCAGCACTCCAAATCCTGGAAAATAGATGCCCAACCCAAAAAGTAACTACAACACTTTTAGAGTCAATGTTCAAGTGCCAAATGAGAAATAATGGATGATTTCTCTGCAATGATATCTCTTTTCCAAATACAAAGAGGGCACTACAATCTTGTCCCTGAACAATAAATTATTTTGTGCAGGAAAAGAATCCTTCCTTGCTCCCATGAGGAGCAACCATTGTCATTATCAAGAATCACAGAGAAAAGGAAACCAACTCTTTAATAAAAAAAAAAGATTTCTTATACTGAGGATATGTAGGTGGTTGGTACAAAAAGCCACTCAAGAAACTAAATAAGAGAGGACCAAATCAACTAGGGGGATACAATGGCATGCTGGTGAGCTCAAATGCAACGGCCTGAAAGGCAAATCTTGACTTTCTACAAGATATTCTACCTTGTGCCTCCTTGCTGAGGAAAAGAGACACTTGCCAGCATCTATGAGTAGAGGTAACCCTCTACCTCTCAGTGGAGACAAAGCTGCAGGAGGGAAGCAGACAGCTCTGTTGAGAGGGTAAAAAAAAGAGCTATTGCCCCCACAGCCCAGATCTCTGTGTGCAAATCTATTTCTGGTTCAGAATCCTTTACCCTGCAGATGATAAAGAACAGAGCAGTAAAGGATAAAGAACTTACATAGCAACAAACAAAAATACACAAGGACTCTGTCCCCAATATTCAGGTCAGAATCTAACTCTGCCCAAAGTTCAGCAACATTCAGCTCTAGGGTTTTCTTCAAGGCCAAATCTGGGAAAAGGAGAGAATGAAAGATCTCATTATGTGTGTCCATTGCATGGAAAAACCTCTTCAACACACCATGTGAAATGCTTTGTATTTTAGAAATCTATCAACCAGATCTAGTGCACATTGAAGTTAACAGAAAGCTTCCCACAGGCTTTACTGGGCTTTGGTTTAGGTTACATGTTTTAATTCTTTTTTTTCCCTACAACAGAGAAGCACAGTAAATTATAGAGGTTCTCCTTGCTCTGTTCCCCTCCAGGCTACAGGCAGCATGCACAGAAGCTTCTCTCCATCTTCTTCCATGTTCATCTTTGATGAAGGCTCCATTAAACTCTCCCAGTTGTTACTGCTCAGAAGGATTTAATGACTGGTGTTCAACCCTGATAGCACTTAATAATACCATTTAAGTAAGGAATTTATGTTAAAATGGTTTTATGGCTAGCATGAGAATGTAGGAGCAATAATAATAGTAATAATAGTAATAATGATAATAATAATAAACCAGACACAGTGTCTTCTTTAATTCAAACTCTAAGGCAGGCATCACTACTCTTAACAGTTAAGATAAGTGAAAATACAATCTTGAATCAAAAGCTCTCATAACATCATTTTCAGAATTACAATTCAGAGATTAAAAAAAGCCATTTTCCTGTGCCTACTGTTACAGACATTATAGAAAAAAATGTGTTGTTTAAAATTTTTGGAAGTTTTAGTGCATACCAGAAGAAATCAAAGCAAGCAGTGTTCTGTTATCAAACCTCAACCTTTCTGAACTTCTGCGTAACACTTGGGGCCATGACTCCTGAATGTATGCAATCAAACATTTTAAAAGGCCAAAGACCAAAACTTTGGTGATTAAATACCCTACTTAGCCCTGGAGAAACATTTAACATATGCATCTTCAGTGGCATTATAAATTTATTTTTTGTTACCACATCCATAGCACGTTTTATCAATTTTAAACAGCATCCCTTAATGTATACAATTGCTAGACAGAAATCCTAAAAATGAGAACTGATGTTTGCTGGGAGGAGACATCAAAAAGATCATTTACTGTTTTACAGTGCAGTAGATGGATGACCAATGAAAACATCCATTCCAAGGCAGTTTCTTCTTTTACTATTGAAAGGTTTCATTGCCTTGGATGAGGCACTCAGTTAAAAAAAGATGCAGTCAGTTCTTCATGATGATGCATTAAACAAGGTTTGGGGTTTTCTAGGTTGTTGGCTTTTGTTTGTTTGCGTTTTAAAACATTTGAGCATTACCAGGTTTCTAAGACAGAGATAGAAAATGTTTGTTTCTGAGTCATATTTTCAGGGAAGAAGCAGAGACAGTCCCTTTGTTTTCTTACTGTCAGAAAGTTTAGTATGATTAAAATGTATAAGCAAGCTTCAAGTAGTCCCATAAAGCATGTCCAGTCTCATCAGCATTAGAAACATTGCTCAAATCAAACGTATTCAGGCGTCCTCACGCAACTCTTTCCAGCCCATCTCTCAGTGATCTCCTCAGCATCATGGGACACACAACCAGCTCTGTTCCATGATTTGACCATTTTCAAAAACCTCTTGCCAACCCTCCCTTGCTTAAAATTCATCTCTACCCAACTGCTCGACCAAATGCTGCCTTCCCTCTCGTGCTCCATCTCATCTGCCACTGTCCCCACTCTTTTCCCGCCTGCTCGGGGCTGTTGCCACAGCTGTTCATCCAGCCAGGGAGCAGCGCCGCTGAATTTTGCAGGAGAAGAGCAAGTGCAGCCCCTCGCTTTGTTGAGAGACCCTCTGCATTATTTGTTTCAGAGGCAGCCACCCTCACTCTCGGATTTCTAAATGGGAGAGGGGAATTAGGCAAGCAGGCAGGCAGATGCCTGTGTAAAAAGCCTTTTCTTATAAATAAATCCTCCAGATTTTAGTTTACAAAGTAGATTAATAATGCAGCTATCAGATAGAATTCAGGGAAATTTTGAACAATGCTTTACAAAAATAAGGTAGTTTAATCCTCTAGTGTATGAAAACACTCAGTATTAATGAGTGACTCTCATCTCGGCAACAGGAAGAAGTTTTTTTTCATTTTGAACTGCCAGATTCCCATAAATGTGGACTACCACACTCCCTAGCCACTGGCAAGGTTTATGCCCTCTAAACATCGAAGCATCTGCGAGGTACTTACGGATTTATTCACAGGCTGCCACGATGAGGCAGTAGTAAGTTGTGGTGAATTCAGCATTTACAGCACAAATGATGCTGCTGAAGTGCTAATTAATGCTAATTTGACTTGGCCCACTTTGGACCTCTGACATTCACAGCTCTTCAAAAGCAAGCAGGCCTCGCATATGCTCATCTAAGGAAAAATTCTATCTCTCTCCTTTTCCCTATTATGATATTTCTGAGGCAAAACATTAAGAAATTTAAAATATCTGTGTTTTCCTAAAGTAGTAGCCCAGGCCAGCTGCCACTACAGATTGATTTCTAGAAGAGAATGTTATAATATATTTGGCTTAATGGGGATTAGAGCAAAACTAGGCAGAAAACATGTCACTGAGCATAGATTTGAGTGTTGAGTTACATACTTGTTAAGAAGTTAATAAAGAAAATAACTTTCTTTTCTTTCTTCTTTTTTTTTCCCCTTCAGACAAGCAAAAGCTGTTTCCCAAAGAGAGGGTCATGAAGACAGAAGCCAGATTTTCTGCTTTCTTCCTCTGCCTTTGGGCCCTGATAGCTGTACTTGCCTCCCCTCATTTTCGCTAGATGAATCAGGCTAGTGAAGAAAAACAGCTTAGAGATGCAGTAGGTTCATCCTTTGAGAAACCTGATGCAGTAAACTGTCTTGATCAGAAACAATTTTTCTACTAAGATGAGCTGCATAATTTGGTTCCTTAAAAAAGGAGACTTTGAAGCTACACTCTGCTTCCAAATACTTGTCATTTGACCCAGGAGGCAATAAGTGAAAAATTCTGAACAAATAAATCAAAAAAGCTGACACACTTTTCCAGGTGGTAAAGCTTTCGTGTGCTAACAAAAGGCTTGATTCTCAGTGCTTTTGATCTCTGCAGAATGACAGGCCAACAAAAGCACAACTCGGTGATCGACAGTGCAGCAGAATGAGGCCAACAGAGTCAATGCTCAACAGAAGAGAGTCACTACTCCAGCAGGGTGGGTGAAACTCTAGGCACTGAACATTTTCTAAACATTACATTTTAATAATAGTCCTAAAAATGCAATTAAATACTTTGAAGACCTAAGTGACAAAATACCCAAATAATCCTATTTTGCATTTGATGCAGTACATTTCTGCTTTAGGTCTCCTCTATAACAAAAGGAATAGCAAATATTGGATCATTTCTGATGGTTACTCATTTGATCAAACTATTGGCACTGAAAATGAGTGGCTCTAGCATCTTCTCAGGGCAGTGAGAAGTGCTGGCAGGAAATAAATTAATAAATAAAATCACAGGATGATGCACTGCAACTTCTAATACATGACAAGCAGAAAAATATTTTTGTCAATTAAAAACCTCCAGATCATGGACTTGAGAAGAAACAATAAATATAAACTGAATTGAAGCAGAAATAATTCAAAAGACTGGGAAAAAAATAGAATTGGGAATTAGGTAAGGCCCTTATCCCATCCCATTTTTTACTGCCAAATCTACCAGAAAATTAAAAGAAATTAACAAACAAAAAAAGAAACCCCCAAAACTACAAAAGATGCAACAGAAGTGGTGTTACAAATAAGTCCTGAAAAATCATTATGTGGACATATTAATCCAGCTCCCTGTGGCTTTCACATTTGAATGCTGCTCACATGAAGCTGAAGCCTGCACTCACAGGTAAGCAAAGCACCAGGCACCCCTGTCAGACCTCAGCAGAGATCATCCCAGGCCTGCAGGGAAGGGGAACAAACAGGGCAGGACACAACCTTCTCTTTTCCCTTGATTGTTACAAAGATTACTTATGAAAGAGATCAGGAACTGGCCAAAGACCATCTGATAAAATATTTGAGAAAATGCGTAGATATAAACATAGAAGTATGCATTTAATTGAATTTTATTCTCTCCCTCCTTCCTATATTAATGTTGAATTTTCTCCTTTTTTTGTGGGTTTTTAGTTTGTTTGTTTGTTTTTGTTGGTTCGGGTTTTTTAATGAGAGCTGTAACACCACTGATAGAGGAAGAATCTTTTTACATGTATACACTCACACACGGTGATAATGTCCTGGAAATACAATGAAATTCAAAATTTTTCTTAGTGGCTTTTTGTTTTTTGTTTACTTGAGCAACCAATCCCTCATAATGCCACACAAGATAAAGGCACACAGCCTGGAAACTCTTCTTTGCAGGGGATAATGCACTTCAGTCATTCTCCTTGTTTTGCTCTATTCTAGATTCCTCAATTCTTGTACTATCTATTTCCATGGCATAATTATACCTATGGAACTCCCTGAGAGCAGCCAAGGGTAGTGTTTATTCATAATGCTATCCTTCCTCTCTGATTCATGAAGGATGAGACAGAACATTTTAGTGACTCCAAAATCAATCCAATCTCCTCAAAAAGCAGACAAATACTGCAATAGCAGAAAAATCTTAGAAGGAAAAATGGGTTGTCACCAGTCTTACAACGACCACAGCAGAGTGCTAAAATAATTTCCTTAATGTATTTGATGGAAAGCAAATTTTTGAAGCTCTGATTTTAAGTTTGTGGATTTGAGGGTTCAGTTGCAGCAACAATGACTGCCACCACAGCAGGCAGGAGCAGCAGGAAAGGCAAAGTACTTGTGAAGACCTGTATAAACGACAGCCATCACCATCTACTGTGGATGTTCCTAATATCCTTAGATTGGCCTTCGAGTTGGCCTGTACAAGGCAACATTGCTGGGACTTGTGTAAGAAAAGTGGTTTTAACTTGCAAAATTCCTGTTGTGACTTAGGGACAGGCTCTTCATCCCTCTCAGCACCAGGGGGCTCCTGGAAGTGAGAAACTGGAGGCCACTGACTCCTCGGGAAAAGCATTTCCAGTGTGTTCTCTGCACAAAGCCGGCGGGGCTGTTTTTGTCTCTGCACCGCAGGAGAGGCACTCAGATCCGGCCTGGGCTCTGAACACTGGCCTGAAGTTTTCATCATTAACTAAATTCACCCACTGCTGCACTACTGCAATGAGCACAGCCCTTTCTGTGCACACCTGCATGAATTCCCTTTCATCTTCAAATTGGACAGTTCAGCAAAATGCCACTTTTAATTAGAACTAAAACTTTCATCGATAAGTATCTTGCATTTACAATATTAGACAAGTTTAGTGTGTTGCTGCTTGTACCAACACATTCTCAATCCCCTTTCTGTTTTTTTACTGGTGTATTTTCCCCAGCAGTGCTGTGTTTGGCAGGTAACACCTGTTTCTAACCCTGCTGATGGAAACTGCAGGGCTGCTGCATCGGTGCACTGTGCACACCAATGCTGACAGCACTGAGTGCACTGGGAGCTGAGTATTGGATGTCAAAGACGATTAAGAACTGTGTGTAACTTAATTGAGGCAAATAATATGCTGCTCTAAAAATGCCTCCATGGCAAACTAAGCTTTAGAATGGACACCGATAAGTGGACATTATCCACAAAGAAAAACAACCTGAATTTGGGGATATTTTGTTACAGGAACTTTGAATAAGGACAATTAATGATGAGGATACATTTTTTTGAAAGCAGAAACAGCCCAGACAATTCTCAGATCCAGGGTCTAGCAATCCATTTGCATACATAACTAACAATTTTCCTGCCCAATTACCTTGTTATTAAAAATATCTTTATGATTGCAATGCACTTAAGGTGAAATTGCATGCTCAGCCTTTGTGTGTTCCAGGGCTATGAAATACTGGTCTGCTGAGGTGTTCAGTGATATGTTTCTTAATCGATTAATTTTACTGCAGTCAAGTATTACCCTTTGTTGATGTAGCCCCAGGTTTATCAGCCCTGGAAAAACCCCACTTGTAATACAGAATAAATGGTATTTCTAGAGAAGAAACTTTGTCTCTGTTTCAAATGGTTGTGTTTCTTTAAAAACCTATTTTTCTAATTCCTTTTGTGTGTGAGTGGGTTTTCCCTCAAAATATTAAATAAGCATAGTGATGTTTTCAGTCCCTATTGCCACAGTAAACCTGTGGCTAAAATAATTTCACTGACCTGTTCAAAATGTGAGTTTTGCTTTCATGAGTATTAAAGAACTAGTTTTTAACAGGTCTGCAACAGAACCGACTGCCAAAAAAATTAAAAAAAAAAGCTTCCAGGGCAAAATATATTCAAAATGTCCAATATTTGACACATATATCAAACAGGTTTCCCTAAAACAATCTCTGCATTCCAGCACCAGGACACCAGCAGCACTGGTTGGGGGCCAAATTTACCAACACTGGGGGGGGGAAAGTGTATCTTAACACAATAAAAATATTGTTAAATAATTTTAAACTAAACATCTTGTGCTTGGATTTTTAAAGAGCTCAGAGTGTGTGTCAGATGGGGGATGATCCATAGTGGTACAGTTAAAGTGCAGTTTCAGGATCACCTGCCTCCACATCTCTCTCCATTAGAGCAACTTTTCTCTTAAGCTGTCCCCTCTGGTTCTCAAATGTTTTTGAAGAAAGAAAACTAAAAGTTCTTGACAGTGCTATTAAGGCAAGTAACTTGTGCTTTCCACTCCCTTCTTCTCATGCCAGCAGCCTGACTCACCTCTGGATGTAGATGCACACACAGGGAAAAGTGGCCTTGGTGCTTTCTCGTTCTCCAAGTACCTCCAGCCACATCCTCACAGAGATGTCCATTGACCTTCATGGCTGATACAATTTCCAGGTCTGCCCATGCTGATGTGAAATGAAACCACAAAGCTGTGTTACTGTAGTCCTAAACCAGTCCCAATATAAATAGTTGAGAGAGCAGAGTATTAACCAGGGCAAGCTGACCATGGCTTACAGTTTCTGCAAGCCTGGACACATCATAAGCAGATTTTACTAGAGTAGGATGGGGTTCAAGACCTTTTGGACTTACCTATGCACAAGTGATATACTTTGCCTTTACAATATGGTAAAGAAGGATTCCCCACTTGACTTATGGGAAGGAAAGTACATCCAAATTGAGGGATGGATCCAGGTGCCATGGAAAACCTCTGGGAAAGCTCTCACTCAGCCTTGACTGCAGTGCCTCCCTGGTCTTCAAGTATTTCCAGACTGCTCTGTAGTATTACAAGGATTACCATGTATTTCTTCAAAAACAGCAGTAGAGACTAAGCTGAGAGCTGTTGATAATTTCCCTTTGTACTGTTTATTGCCTGGAAAAAGAAACCTGAAGGCTGATGGCAGCGCTCTTCCTCTGCCTCCTTTCTCCTCTGAGGAAAGGTCCTGTCTGCTGTTTCCAGGCCCAAGGGAAACCCAAACTGTCTGCATCTCTGAGTGTGCACACACTACTCAGTCACTAACTCTGAGACCAGCTGCAGCATGGATGCATGGTGAAAGAGTTTGCAAAAGAACCTCTCTGTCTGGAGGATCTCCACTGCAGTAACACATTACAACAGCCCCGATTCGTTGCTAACATTTAATTTGTTCATAACTTTGACAATAAACCTGATCCGTGAATATGTGTGAACGTAGCTTAGTATGGTCAATTTATATTTAAATTATAACATTACTTGCTTAAAGGAAACAAAAGTGGTAGATTTGATGGTAGTTTGAAGATGTTCCTTTGAAACCAAGAAGGGCTTGCACCAGGGGTACGGACAATACTATTACTGTGGGGAAGGCTGTATTCAGTCCCAAATTTGATTTGTTTCCCTGCTCTCACCTGCTGAGCAGATGCCTCAGACACCATCCACTTCCTTCCTCCTTTCCTCATGCATTTTTTGGATTGCAGATCCATTAAGTAAAATCTTTTATCCAGTGGCCAATATGACACCTTGCACAACACAAACCGTTTTCCTGAAACCTGAAGAATCACCTCAGATATAGAAAAACATATAGGAGCAAAGCTGCTTGGCATGATGGCTGAATAGATTACTGAATATCCAAAGAAAGAAATGCCAAAGGCTTTAAATATCATCAGTTAATGAAGGAAACTCCTCCCTTCCAAAAGTAATGCATAAAGGAATGCGTAAAATAGCCCTCACATCATTAGAAGAATTCTCATTCAGCTGTCATAGTACTGTGCATCTATGGAAAGCCTAAATGGCTTTTTTTTCCCCAGGAATTTAGAGAATTTTCTTTTAGCTCCATGTGTAATTTTAAATAATTACACATGAATAAATAAATGAAAATCAAAGAAACTGTCTTTGCTTAGAAAACCAGCTTAATTTGGCATGCTCTGCTGCACACTTCTAAATGCTCAGAATCTTTCAGGCCTTGCTTAAACCAAATGCCTCCACACTGTGCAAGTAATCTTTATAAAAAAATATTAAATTAAATTTGGCACTAAGTGAGGTGTGAAATTCTTAAGTTGTCTCCTGAAAAAGGAGTCATCCAGTGTGATGTGCCTCCAAGCACACATTTATTTAGGAAACAAAATTCACCAAAACCCATCAAGTTAGGTGAAAAAGTGTTGCCAGAAGTCCCCCTTGCTCCCTGCAAGAGTCCCAGTATTCTTTTTAAACTGTGCTTGTGAAATGCACTCATGGCATGGCTTGCACTGGTTCAGCTGAGCTATTCCTGCTTGTCCTCTTCCTGGGGCAGGCTGCTCTCCAGTGTGCCCCTGCTGACTTTTGCTGCTTTGTGGATCTCCCAGACCCTGCTGTGCCATTTACACAGCCCACTCTGGAAATAGAAAGTGTCAGATTTTACTGATCACTCCACCCAGCTCCTTTCAGTTGCTATCATTGGACTTTTTGTTACAGGGCAGTGCTTGTGTCCTGACCAGGACAATTTATAGAGGGAACCTCAGCTCTTCAAAGCCTTCCCTCCCTGCAGCCTGAGCCTGCTAATCAAGGGAACAAGTGTTGAGTCCTGGGGACTCACTTGCTCAGTTTGCCCCCCTGGGAGGGTGCCTCACTATGACAGATTTTGGAACAGAAACAAAACACAAAAGAGCCAAATCAACCCCCCCCAAAAATAATCCCCCACATATACCCAAAGAAGGAGAGGGAAAGAAATCTAATTTATATAACAGCACATACTTTCTTGCAAATATAAATGCACAGAGCCTGATTTTGCCTAAAATCAAATATTTTTAAAATTTATTCTGAAAAAGGAAATAATTAGCAGTTGTCAGTAGCCAAATCTATCTAAACATTAGAAATACTGAACTTTGAAACATTAGAAACACACGTTATAATGGAGACATGAAGTAGCTCAGAAGTTTTAAAGTTCTACCACTTTCAGGGCAGCACTTTCAGAGAGGTCTGAACTGCATTGATTAACATTTCAAACCCACGTGAGTCTCCCTGGAGTCCATGGAATCAACTCTCCGTCTGTACAGGGTTTTCTACTTACAGGAACTGAGGATCTGAGGACCAGACGCTGCATTGGCATGTCCACTTCATTTCAGGAGGAGTCTGACAGTGTGGTATCACTTAAATAATGAAGCACACATCTGGCAGGAGATTGCTGAGGTTGGCTAAGTTTGTACAAGGTCAATTCATCCTCTAAGCTTCTGTATGCTGAAAATGAAGCAAGTTTACAGTGCAATCAGCAGAATGCACTGACTGATTTCAGGGTTTGCCTTCCAAGTAGCATGTCTTTCTTTGTAAATCACTTTTGATTGTATAAAAATAAGAGGGAGTGATATTGTATTGCTCTGAGTCGTATTTTCTGAAACGTTTCAGTAGCTAATGCACACCTATTCAAAAATATGATGCTTTTTTTTTTGTAAGGAAGTAGAAAAACTACAATGCATCACACATGGCAAATGGAAAAGTGTACATATCTTTCAGAGATCTCCCCCACTACCCTATTTTGCAAGTTTTAGGCTATTCTTATCAAAGGTAGATAATCCTTTAAGAGGAAATAATACAGGATCAAGCTTTGAAAAATGTATTTATTTAGTACTTCCACTAATTTTCACAGAACAATACCTGCTCAGTATGAAATGTGAAATCCAGTATCCTAACATATTGTTATCAACTTGCTTTACAGAGCAAGCATTAGTTCTGATAAAAAGTTTCATTTAGAAATTCTTCCTATGTTGAAAGAAATAGCTGACACTTTTATAAACTCTGTGTAACATAGAAGTGAGACAAACATAATGAAAAATCACTTTTCTCATTCAACAGTTCACAACATTAAAAAACATCTTAGTGAATAAGGGTTGTAGGTTAAAACTCAGATCTCAATGATTTTTCTCATTTTAACAATTATACAAAGTAGACTTTCTCCAGAGGTCATGGGAATCAGCTTGCACCCAGCCCAATGCTCTTGCTGCAAGCAATCTTTTAATGCAAGTGTATGGCATTTAAAAAAAGAACAAAAAAACCCAAAAAACCCTCAAATATTTTCACAAGTTTGTTTGTTCTCCATGACCTGAAGATACTAACTTTCAACATTTTTGTTGTTGCTATTTCTTTTGAATTTATTGTTGTTGATTTAATGTTGTGGCTTTTTTAATGTCTTCATTTGGCAAGCATTGATTTTCCATCAATGCTCCAGTCAGAGCATGGTCCAGCTGCTGTGGAAGTGACAGAGAGGAGAGCTCACCCTCACATGGGTGCACACACAGACATCAGCAACATCACCACTCAGTCTGTCTCTGACCCTCTCCTCCTGACAGCTTGTTTGTCTTGGAGGGGACAACATGAAGTAGATACCAAGGGAAGGGGGCAAAAAACACCATCAGAACTCTCCTTGTGATGGCCCCCCACTGCCAAGCCAGCAAACATCAGGGCTCCATAGCTGAGCTCGTGTTCATGCCTCTCCCTGATTTTTAAAAACTGAGAGCCAGACACAGCTAAGGGATAAGGGGTTTTACCTGGGTGTTTAATAAGGATCTTCATGGTGCACCGTTTCTCCAAGGTAGGATGTGCTGCAGCGCACACCCCCGATAGATCACTTACACATTTATAGACCTTACAAATCAGCATATCTAACAAAGATGCCCCAATAGGGGGCCTGGATGGATGGTGTGATATCCTCCCATCCCGAGGAATTTCCCCCTGGATGGACCAAAGCTGCAGTTTACAGGATGTCTCCTAGAGAGGACTTTGGTTTCCCAAGACAGTGTTGGGTTTTCCCCCACCTTCCCCTCAGCCTCCTACTGAGAGGCCTTCAGGATGTTTGGCCTCCTGGCCCAAGAGAATACCAGGACTATGTTAACTTATCAGACTTTAGGAATTTCAAGTATGAATGTTAAGAGTACTGAGGATACATAAAAGTTACATAAAGGAAAAAGGCAAAAAATCATCCTGGCATCAATGTGACTGGGGCTGGCTCCTTGCACAGAGCAACTCAGTGCATGAGCCACCACGAGTGATGCTTTCTGCCCTTGCTGTTTCTTGGCATCTCTTTCCTGGACTTTTGCCCTGAAGTAACTGAAAATCTATATGAGAATCTTAACAGAGAAATCTGGAAAAACACAAACGTTTTCCTTTCATGGCTTTTCCCACTGGTCTCAGTTTTATATTACCATCCTGTGAGAAAGGTCAGCCTTCCCTACATCCAGGATACTGTAATAGACACTTCAGCACTGTAACTTCCCATTAAAACAACAGCCTTTTCAATGAGCTGCCTTTTTAAAAGTAATATTAGTTTTATAATCCAGTTTTCTGAAAAAGTAGAAAGACCATGGAAAATTCTGGTAGGTTGGCCCCAGTCTATTATGATGCCAAAATAACACCACAGAACCCAAATACAATTTTAAGTATCTCTCAGCTATGGTGTGCTCGTTTATCCCAGAGAAGGCACGAGAGCCAATCAAGGTGTTTTTTCCTGTGGGCCTCAAGAGTTTCCTACATGCCTTATTACCAAAAAGATTTTATTTATGGACCACATTGCCATGGAGAGGAGCCACTTCTTCCTTTTGTTTTTCTACCTTGAAAACAAGGACACTACATTCTTCTATACGTGGAAAGCACTGAGCACATTCACTTTAGCAACACTTCTGTTTATTGTTTTTTTCTGTTCAGAGCAGCAAAGGACATGTACTGCCAGATCAGTTTGTGCTATTATTTGATTTCCTTCTTTCCTCTATCTTGGTCAGTCACTATTACTTTGCTTTCTTAACAGATAGACAACCTCTCTTGGCAAGCTTGTTGACAGGTCCATCTCCTCTGCTTTCTTCACTCCTACTTGGATGGGGAAAAACAGGTGCTCTTCCTTTTAAAAAAGGGGTGCTCAGATCTGGAGATACATGCACTGACCATACACTGCAACAGAAGGCCAGCAGCATTCCCACTCCAAAGCCATCCTACAGCCTTGCAGCCCTGGGGACTCCCCTTTTCTGACAGGGGTCTGGAAAAAACTTTAGCAATGCCTAAACTGGAATCATCATTAACTTAGGTACTTTGTATTGGCTCAACTGTAGCACAACCAGATACCTGAAACTGAAAAATCAGGGATTTTGACAGATGTTTTATCTTTTTGGGCTTCTGGATAGTGACTAATAACCCCTGGGTGCCCTGTCCATGTGTTCCAGTCAGCACATGCAAATCCCTGGGACAAGGTCTCAGCTCTGCAGAGTTACACGCCAACAGCCACAAGGTGACACACAGAGCAAAACAAATTGTCCTGTCTCTGGCAGCACCAGAAAACTGCAGCAGTGCCATGGGGACAGAGAAGGACATCTGGGCTTTACCCAGACACCAAGGGACTGGACCTCTACTGACACCTTTACCTTCTGTGCCTGGCCTGCAGCTCACAGCTCATCTGACTGCTGCTGCAGGACTGGGGAAAGACAGCAGAAAGGGTTATCAGGGTGCTGGAGAGACCCAGACCCTGTCTGATGGGAATGTGGGCTAAATGGCTGCTGTCACCACAGAGGCACCAGCCAGTCTTATTATTTCACCTATTGCCTGAAAAAGAAAAGCTGGTTGTTTATATTTCCAAAGGCTTCACTTTGGGAAAAGCTAATTTTGCACCAAAACACAGAACATGCACACCAGCTGTCCATGGCAAAAGGCACACTGGAGGTAATAAACACCGATTTTTTCTTGAGTTAGACCTAACTGCAAGACAGAAAACCACATTCAAGCTGTATCAAGAGAATAATCCCCAGTTTGCCTTGGTGTCTGGTGAGATTCCCTGCTCCAGCTGAGGATCTCTTGTGCATAGTGTATGTGCAAAATTACTCCAAGCATCTCTTCCCATGTTGGATTTTACTACCCATAAATTTGAGGAGCAAGAAGATAGAGGTTGAGTATCCTGCCCTTGCAGCCTGTGGGAGTCAGGAGCAGGACATAGGCATCCTTACAGCCAGGCAGAGCACTTCACTACTGGCCAGAGTAGTGGGTTTATATTGCCAAAATGATCACACAGGAACAATTATCTTTGGCAATCTCTAACAATAATTTTAAAATGTTCTCTCCAGTATCATCACTGAATTCAAATGGTATTTTTTTTTAAAATCCACTGTCATTCTCCTTTCTAGCTCTAATTATCTGGACTGCATCCACACCATGAAGCAGAATTGTGACAAGAAAGCAATCACCCCAGAGATTTCTCAGAAATTTGCTTTCTAATTGGGTTGAAAATGCCTCATCTTTCTGCATTGCATTTTGCACATAACTAGATTTTCGGTGATCATAATCTATGAAACGCACAAATGCAACACTGTGATTATTTGTGTTGTCACACCACTGGACCTTATGGTGTTAGATGTTGTACATAAATTCAAATAAAAAGACAACTCTTGTGCATAAGAGTTGAATATTTAAGAGTAAAATTTAAAAGAATAAAATATTGGAGAAATAGGTGAAGAAAATAACTTTGAAAGGAATAGGTGTTGCACTGTAAGCATAACTCTGTAATTCTATTGCAAAAAAAAAAAACAGAAAGGAAAATTATCTGCTGGTGAATATCTAGAACATTCCAGACTGTTATTTACAGACATGTCACTTATGTCGTGTTCTCTCTCTCTCCCTTATTTACTCATGGAAGAATGGAAATAATACTTACCTTCCTCATGAAGCTTGATTAAATGCTCACTGTGCCTTGCCATCACTTGCTTGACAACATGGCTGTGAAATACCATTGCCAAAGACACACTGTGTTATATGTATAGCAGATACTGAATTGACTAAGCTCATCTTTTCTGTTTTTAAAGTTTTAACTAAGCAATGCTTAATGAAATTTGCCAGCCTAACTGCTCCTGTTGTCTCTGCTGGTAATGCAAAAGCAAATGGCTGTAAGTACGGTACCCTGAAGGCAGACATTAGGAGTTTCTCTGTTGAATCCAGCAGAGAAGTTTCTTGCATCTCCGTTGAATGCCATCACGCTGTGATTAGTTAATCATTAAGTACATAGTGCTTTTAATTAACTGCCAACTCTGCTTGGGCATCTGTTCTGAAAATCACATCCGATCATGCTTTTCCCAGTCTGTGGCTATGGAGCTCTTCAATAATACAGTTGTTGCTCCATTCTCCAGCTCTCTCTGCTACAAGACAGCTCAAGTCCAGGGTGTCCTACATGAAATGAAATATAAATGAACTATCCTTCCAAGGGAATAAAAGTAAATGGAAATTAAACAAATTTATTTGCCGCAATAGGTAATAAATGCCACTATTAAAAAGCAGATCAGGCCAATTAGCATTTTTTCTGGAAGAAGAGGCTAGAACAACATTTTTACTCTTCAGTGTCATCACATAATTTTAACAAATACCCATTTAGAAAAAAACCAAAGCACTAATCTTTAACTGCAGAATATAACCCTTTCTGTTTTATAAGGGGCAATGAGACAGAGAATAAATAGAACAGATTCTGCAAAATATTTCATTTGACTTAGAATGCACAAAAGATACACAGTGTAAACATTCCATTAAAAGCACTACATTTCTCCACTGTGTAGCTCAATTTCTATCAGTTTAAATTTTAAGAGTACTTTTCAATGAAACCTAGAATGGCTTGGGTTGAAAGGGACCAAAAACATCATCTCTTTCCAACCTCCCTGCCATGGGCAGGGATGTCTTTCATTATCCCAGGTTACTCCAGGCCCCATCCAACCTGGCCTTGAACACTTCCAGGGATGGCAAAGCCACAGCGTCTCTGGGCAATTCTTGCCAGTGCCCCATCACCCTGATAGGGAAGCAAATAATTTCTTCCTAAGATGTTTGCAGCATATACTGGGGATAAAAATTGGATTGCAAAATATCTTAGGTAGCAGAGTCTATTTTAAAGGAGATAGGAAAAAAACCAACAACATTTGATCAAGACCACCCAGTGAGAGTGGCAGCAGGCAGGGCAACTTCTACTGGTGCTGTGAATCTCGTTGAAAAACAGGTCAAAAAAGATCAGAGGATGATTGAGGTCATTTGATGGTGCAAAACAAAATAAGGGCAGACACCTGGATCAAGTGGGGCCCTGATTGTGTGACACAGGATTAGCAGTTTCAGACTAAGAATTTGCTGGGTTCCTCACCCTAGCTAGGCACAGAGGACTGGACCCCTCAAGAGCTCTGGCCTATAGAAGAACAGACTGACCCACCAGGCTAACAACAGAGCAGGTGTTTTATGGCATGAGAAATAGCTGTGCCAGCAGCCACCTGCTCAATTTTCTCAGCTGGAGTTGGTACAGCCAGACAGAAACCAACAGTCTCAGCAAACACTCTGGTCCATGTGAGATGCTTGGTCACTCTGCATGTGTGTGGCCATTTAGAGGCTCCTGGATTCATGGAAAAAGCTGTAAGAGTGGTTATGTGGCTCACTCTACTCAAAACTTAGGATGAGGCATGCAGAAATCCAGTGTGCAGGATGGAGCACCAAAACACAGCAACTTCCCTTGCTGCCACTCCACACCGGTGTGCACCATCTCAGAGCTGTTACTTATCATGTATGAATCCAAACAAGAAAAAAAGTAGAATTCACAGAGTGCCAATTATTCCTATATAGAAATATGTCAAGGAAAAGGCCACTCTTTGTCAAGTGCTGGGAACAGAGAAGAATAAACTATCACTAAGCTTTAAAATTGTGGTTCTTTCAGGATCAGAGCTAAGAAACTGGAATGAACTTTGTGACACAGAATAAAACACTCCAGTTAAACAATAGCCAGTCTATAGCAGACAGACACGTAACCACTGGTTAATGTAAAAAACACTCACTGTCAAATCACATTTTACATAATAACCCTTCTTCAACAAGTTCAAAGCAATTCTCCTGTTTTCTTTAAAAATTCCACCACAGATGTCAAGATGTGCCAGCACATAGAAAAGAAGTATTTCATAACAATATAAAAACATGCATTTCTAATTGTTTCCATTCCGAACTACACTGAGGGCAGCACTCTTCTATTGGAGTTCAAGGTATTCCTGAGAACAGGCTATTTTCTGATGACATCATAAGAACACTATCACTCAGGCAACAACTTGCTACTATGGCAACCACAGCTTTTAGAGATGCTGAATGCCAGAGAGGTTAAAAACACCATTTGGAGGTATGTTAGTTAAAAGTTTGCCAATATTTGATGTGAGTTGCAACAGAGAGTCCACTGCAGATGCACGGCATGGTGCAGTTCTCTACCCATAACTGGAAATCTGGGAACAATCAGTTACACCTTCCAGCCAAGGAGCTCCTGGGGCAATTACACTGTTAGATGTATCTTTAAGTGCCACAGCAAATAGAAAGACACCTGAGCACTAACTTTGTGATTTGGGGGCAGCTGGAAGAAAAGGACTGCAGCTTCATGCCTAAAAATTTAGAGATTTGAACGTCTGGAGTTTTAGTACTCTCAGACCAGAGACCACACAGACTGTGAAGACAGCCTGTTATTATATGAAGACATATCTCTGGGAAAGTGGATTATTTATTTTCCCCCTTGACTGCAAAGAATTATAGAATATGAGATAAAAACATCTGGTTTTGTAAACAATTGCTATCTGTTCTGAAACTACTGTCAGATGAAATCAGTCAGTTACAAAATGTTTTAAAACTAAAAGCCACATGTTACTCTTCTGGAATTTTATGCATTTTACTAACTGCAAGCAAATCTCAGAGGTACTAGAAGGCTGTCAAATTAAGATATCAACCTGGCCAGTAACCTGCCCTCTGCAGGACAGTGTACAATTTCCTAACTTTAATGACATGGTTGTCCAGCTGGCATTGTCCACAACCAGTACAGCAGAGGCTTGTAATCAACATTCCCAGTAAATCAGATTTCTTGAATCAAATAGGGTCATAAACATTCTTAAGGGCCAGAAACCCCTGTTAAGCTTGACTGAATACCAGCAGAGTATCTTTTGATTTTGCAGTAGCAAACCTCAACTCACTTAGATCCTTTAGTTGTACTCTGTGCCAGGCTGGAGAGCTGCTTGGAGTGGCCTAGAATGAGAAGGAAGAAAAGGAGCAAGAGAGGGCTGTACAGATTTTCCCTTGAAGCTTCTTTTCTTGGCAACACCTTACAGTGAAACTCCTTAACAAAAGCTGTTAAAAAAGGGAAATTTAAACATACATGTTAAAAATGCAAAACCTAAGGTATACTGCTTGTCAGGAGTTTGCTGCCACACGTGAACTAACTGGCCACTGCTGGCAGTCTCAGAGGAATACCTAAAGCCAAATTATAACACTTGTTTATGGGATGACCTCAGCAATGGGAAATTGAGATGCAACAGCAAGGTTTGAGAGTTGCTCTTGTTCTGGGCCTGTATGAAAGTCACCTAACTCCAGGGTGGTGAAGACAATTTTCAATACACCTACGTACTGTACTCCTGCATTTTTTCCCATGTTTATCCTATTGGGCATTTTAGTGTTCAGGACATTTCCTTTTTAGTGCAGGAGAATATTAAGGCCATTGCTGGGTTTCATTTCCGCACGTTAACCAGCAATCCTGGCTCCTATTGGCAGCAAGCTCCCCCATCATCTGTGAGAAAAGAGATGTGGAAGAGGCCAATTACCTTTTGGAGAGAAGAAAATTACTTGCTTATAATTGAGTTCTCTGAGCATGGTGTCCGCTATTAGAGCCACACTCATCCTCCCACCTCCCCCTGAGAGATGGGGTTTTATTCCTATTTAAGTTCTAATTATTATAATTAGTCTGAAAAGGATTTGGGAGTTAGGGGCTATGATATGCCATATAGACCCCTCAAGGCATCTTTTTGTACTAACTCATTATGACCAGTTCTAAACTTTACCATTTAATCTAGTCATTCAGTACCCAAGGTCACAACAGCTGAGACCCCCTGAGCATCAATCCATAGAGACTCCCACCTTCAGAGAACTACAATTAAAAGGTAAATAATTCCCTTGCTGCCTTCTCTGTGAGGCAATGCTATAAGTCAGAGAACGGGATCCAACCTCAGCCTAATTACTACTTCCACAATTCACGCAGTTGCAATGAAAAAGTTGGCAAACGCTTTTGCATTTATCCAAACAGAAACACAAGGCCACCTACAATTCATTTCAAACTGGACAGCACTCTGGCTTACAACAGCCAAGTTGCAAACTTTGCCTGTATTACCCAAACTCCAAGAAATTCTGAAGAGCTGTGTTCCAGGAAAGCTGAATCACTGTCACAACATGCAGGCTGTGTCCTTCACCATGCTAATGAGAGATGACCACAAAACTCCTATGGAATCAATACAGCTCTAGTTTGAAATTGTTTGAATCAGTCTGTGGTTAAAACAATTTCAAACACTCAAAGCTGAATTGGAGCATGAGCAAGTACAAATTCTTAAAAATACTGATGCCTGAGCTGACAGATTCCAAGAAATTCAACAGATGCTAGTATTTTCCTGAATGACAGCAGCCCACAGGCCTAAAAACTGTAAAGCAAAACAGTTTGTTACAGGGCCAGCATTTGGAGTCATAGATCACAGAATGGCTTGGGCTGGAAGGGACCCTAAGTATCATCTCATTCCATTCTCCTGCTGTGGGTACTTTCTGCTAGAGTAGATTGTTTAAAGCCCTGTCCAACAGGGCCTTGGACATTCCCAGGAATGGGGCAGTATGTGGACAAGGACAGAGTTTCAAACAATTCTATTGCAGATTTTTTTGAAAGATAAATGAATTGCATCTTCAAATCAGAAAAATGCATCCACAATTTTATCAACAAAATATACTGTACAACAATTTAATATTTGACAATTTTACTTGCTCTTAACCACAAGTACAAACTTCAATGGCTTTATTGAATTCATAGTGACACAGTGTCTCTCTGAACCAGAATTTGGAAAGTGCAAGTATTAATGTACACCAGTTTCTAAGTAAATTTATACAAGTCAAGAACATGAAAAAGATATTGATTAATGAATTATCTTCTCAATGTATTCTTAAAGAGCAAATAACATTTTGGTACTTTATTACAACTCAATTACAATGTAGCATGGGAAGTGTCCATACTGGTTTGGTGGTACACACAAACATCACACCTGAAGACTGCACGACTCTAAATCATTGATTGCAAGCCGGTGCATCCTGGGGGAGGGTTTTTTGTATTTATTCTCATTTTCTACAAGAACTGTGAGTGTCATTTCTTCATTCTCAAAGCAAGCTGAATCTCTACCCTGGGATCACAGGTGTAGCAACTTCAGCGCTGTTCCCAGCCATACAATGTCCTCCCAAGCAGGCACACAATTAAGCACGATAGGTAATCTTTGCTCTAAAGCAGGGTCCACAAAATGAATTCTCTTCCTCCCAGACAACTTTAGTTTCACACTAGGGACCAATATGAAGAAATTTGCACTGTTGCTGTCTGAGCTCTGTGTTTGCAGGTGACAAATAGACTTAAATTTCCAATGTTGCTGGGTCAGAAATAGCCTTCTAATTTTCCTAAATTAAATTATAGGCTAGAGTCATTTTTGTACCCAGGTACATTAACTACAGAAGCAGTATTTCAGCTGCTCCTATTTCTCCTTCTAAGAAAATAAACTGGGGGACAACGTTGAGGGATGGAAGTGGGGGAGTAGGTCAGATATTGATACCCTAACCTGGACATGATCTTACAGCTGTTCAAATGGCTGAATATGAAGCCCATATAAGAATTGTGGCAACTCTGAAGATTATTTCCAACCATCATATTATTTACAGTTCCTGAAAGTCATTTTTTGCTGGTGGCCATTCAGCTTTAACTACATTGTTAGAGGCACACAGATCTCTGGGTGCATCATTTTGGGGACTAAAAACACTTGTTTACTCTTATTCACTGAGGAGGTTGTATGTCATGTGCTACTCAGAGCTTTCCAGCATCATAGACAGAAGTTAATTTCACCTCTTAAAAGATGAGGAACAAAATAATATATCTTGTATTTACTACTGGCAGCAGCAAAACTCCACACAAACAACAAAACTCCAGGGGGGTTGTCAACTCTCTCGTATCTCCAAGCTGCCTCCCTCCTACTGCTAAGGACACAGCCTTGAGAAATTAAAAGCCCAGTGATGAGAGGTAAAAGGTGCCCAGGAACCAAGCTGCCCTGTGCTTAGGATGTGAGACCATGATCCTCAACCCCTTCCTTTTTCTCTTACACAGCCAATACCCAGAGAGATGCCTGCTCCTCCTGTCTGACTCTCAACCAATCCCTCTGCATGTCAAAACACTCTTCCCTCCTCAAGAAAGGCACAAATCCCTTTAACCCCTCTTCCTCCTCTCATCTCATCATCTCCTCAAGATGCAGAACCCACTCCTCTGCCAAGACACACAGGTTTATACTGACAGTCATCTCAGTTGCTTCCACCATCCCTGCTTGCTTCCACCTTTCCATTCCCCCTAAATAGCACCAAAATCATGAGTTGGGGAGGGTCTTGGGCTCACTTTCCTCCACCCAGCCCAGCTCTGGTGGCAAGCCAGACTGGAAAAAGGCTACTGAGCCACAGATTTCCTGAGGGCTGGAGGGAGCAACTTGCCCATGTCTGCTCTCTGGGGCCACACACTGCCCTTCACACCAGTGACTGCCTGAAAGCAAAAGGATGCTTCCCTCCAGGAAATGTCCAACATATACAACTCAAGCAGACTACAATTATGAATTAAAGGAGAAAATTAGGGTGCCAAGGCTTTGGTTTGTATTCCTGTCAGCAAACTGTCAATGACATGAAAAGCTGTATTTTGCTTTTTTCACTTACGTGGCTTTTACAAAATGTTTTACTTTAAACCAGAAGACAAACATGGAGAAAAATCTTCATACTAAAAATTGTTTATATTGTGTTTTCTCATCTGTCATCCTCTCTTGAAATTAAAGGTCACCTAAACCAAAACTTCACAGATTCACTCCCAGGTCTTCTTGTGAAGTGTTAAGAGGAATCTATATCATGTCAGATCGTAAAAATTCTGCCTCCCTCTAGTAGTGTGGGTTAAGTTCTCATTTAATAACAAATATATTATTTAATCTCTCCAGACTGACATCTAGCATCTCCTATCATCATTAAAAGCCACAAGTCTCTCCCATAAAGCTGCCCTCAGTACATCATATCCCACAATTGTTAGTTTTTTGATCTTCCAAATAGCTCTGTGAAAAGTCCATTGCTATAGATATCTCCATCCCAGAGGAAGAACTTTCCTTTGAGCTACTCTGTTTCATCAAGCTATTAGATGACCTGAAGTCCCTGGGAGCACCAGATTAGTGAATCCAGACTTTTGTGTGAGTGTTTTATTTCTGACATTCCACCTTCCGAGAGATGGTTGTAGGTGAATAATTCTTCTACTCTGTCAAAAGATATATTGGTTTAATTGAATGAATTTCTGCAAACAGATTCACGTTTGACATCCCACCTGTAGTGCTGCATCCAGCTCTGGGACCCCCAGCACAAGAAGGACATGGACCTGTTGGAGCTGGTCCAGAGGAGACCCTTGAGGATGATCACAGGTTGGAGCAGCTCTCCCAAGGAGGCAGGCTGAGACACCTGGGGTTGCTCAGCTTGCAGAAGGCCTCAAGGAGACTGTGCAGCACCTTCCAGTGCTAAATGAGGCCTACAGGAAAGATGTGGAGAGACTTTTTACAAGAGCATGTAATTACAGGACAAGGGAGAATGGCTTTAAACTGAAAAAGGGCTGGTTTAGGCTAGATATGAAGAAGAAATTCTTCACTTATGAGAGTGATGAGGAACTGGAAGCCCAGAAAAGCTGTGGCTGCTTAAAGAAAAGCATCACTGACTGTACATGAAAGAAGCTCCATCTTCTGATTTCAGAAGAGAAGAATATTCTACTATACATCTTCCACACCTAAAATTTTGCCAGTTTTTCTCCTCTATTCAATGGGGGCTCAGCTCTGACACAAAAATTACATGTGCTGTGCCTTTGGTCCCAATCATACTCATAACAAGTCTCCAAAGCCTGCCATTTGTAGCCCACTCTGAACGTACAGAGATTAAATACAAATCATGCTGAACATCTGAAAACTTCTCATTTGTGCAATTTTTAAGACCTCCCTGAAAACAGGACTCTAAAAATGCAGAAAATGTCTCTTTAATCATGGCCAGCAGCCACACGCTATTTTCTAAACACCAAACCACAGGCAGGGAGGAAAATCTGTTATGTACCCCACGGTAGTGAAAATTCCTCCATCAAAATGCTGGTTTATGGTGATTCAGCTGCAGATAAGGAGATAATACATTTATCTGTCTCTATAAAGTGTGAAAAATTTATCTCCAGAAAGGATTCAAAGTATAAAAAGCATTTGCAATATAAATTTATTTGGAAAAAAATCTATAATCTAGTATGTACACCGAAGGCTTTTACAGCTCCTCAAGTTTTCAGTGTGGAGAGCACATACTGGGAACATTTATGAGACAACACAAACAGAAATGCTGCTGATTAAATCATTCCCCTGTTCAAAATGCTTTTCTACAGTAAACAGTTTTACAATTGCCCTCAATTTAATTAAGCTTAATTTAATGGTTAAGCTACTGCCCCAGCTGGAGCAAACTGGCCTGATACAGTGCAAGGCTCAGTTAATATTTGGGTAGCCAGGACATGGCTCCAGGGCACAGCACAGTAACAGCCAGTGTATCACTCCTGAATTCTGTAACTATTCATCATCCTCACCCAAACCAACCACAACTAGATGTTTTAATACAGGACTGCTAATACTAAATTTGAGATAACAATGTTACTGTTAGGTAGAATTGCACAGTTCTGTTGCCATTCACCAGCACCAGGACCTGTTTGTAGTGCTCCAACTGCCTTTGAAATCAGCAGCCTTCTCTCCTCACCTCGATGAAATCTGGCTGGCAGGGGTTGCAGGAGTGTTGTCAGCAATGCTGGAGGCCAGCTGGACAGTAAAAGAGCTTAGGTGTGGAGAGGCCTCAAAACCAGTGAGTTATTCCAAGCACAGAGTAAGAAAAAAATGGGTGCTTTATCTTTTCAGTATCTGGAGGGGAAAGAAAGGAAGAGAAGAAAAAAAAAAAAATAATTAACTAAATTTCTCATGTACATAAGATCTAATGGAAGAGAAGATCCAACTAGCCGTAACACATTTGGAATTGTCTAAGTCACAGAAATGGCACTGGTTATAGCTTCAACTAGCTAAATAACAGATAAATATTTATTCTTTCTTGCAAACATACATAGATTATCACAAGTAATTGCAGAGTGTTAACTTACTAAAAGTTGTGATACTTGTTAACATTTAGTTAAAGAAAATTTAACTGAGTCTTTGACACTGTTAAGGACCTTGAATGACAAGCTGACAAAACAGAAGGAAAGAAAAATGAAACAATTCCTAAGAAAACTAAGTAGACATTTACCTTTACTGACATATTATTATTTTACACAAAGCAGACTACAGGATTCTGTCCTTCGAGCTAAGATCAAGACCGTGAGGAAACAAAACCATTTGACTTTGGGAACTAAATGTTTTGAAAAACGTTCACTTAATTAATTTTAAATCTGTAATCTGAATTAAGTCTCTAGTTTAAAAGGCATGTTCTGGAATTATAAGAACACAGTATTATTCACAATTAAAAGATAGGTTGGTCAACCTTAATTTACATGTAAAACTCAATTCATTCCTGATTATGAGACCATGACCAGTTTTTAAACAATACATTTTAGCCCACCCCCAATTCAAGTACACCCTTGTAGCATTTGTTTCTTCTGAGAAATGAATGCAGACTCCTTTCTGTTTGCACTTAACAGCAACTAAAAGGGTGGCTGCATTCAGACACTGCTAATAATGAGCAGGATTTAAAACACAGGAATAAGAAAAAAAATCTATTTAATCACAACTGTCTTGTAGTTAAAACTACAGGAGAGGTCTGTACTTTGACCAAGTAATTAATATCACTGTTTGGTATGGGTGAACTTAATTCCAAAATTTGTTTTCTATTTTGTTCGTATTTGATATTTCAATTCCATGGAATAACTAGTATGTATAATAGTATCCCAAATACTTAGTCTGTAATTGTAGGAACTGCTGGAAACTGGTTAGCCTTCAAAAAAACCTCTGTGTGCTCCTCTGACTTGCATTAGCAGTGGAAAGTCCTGTAAGGTGCCCCCTTTGTGAATCAAGAGGCCAAAGCACCACACCTGGCCCCAGGGAAGTTCCAGTGAAATCCCTTCAGGGGCCACGTGCCCAGCTTGGTCAGCTTGCTGCAGCCACCAAAGGAGCAGCTTCAGACAGGGGAGATCATCACACTCATGCCATTTTTATGAAGATTGTTTTACCAGATTGAGAGCCCAATCCAACTACACTGAATCTGAAAAGCATCCTCCCTCTGCTTTATTGACACAGTTGTTTAAATCTAAATTATAGTTTTAAAAATTATTCCAGAACAGTTAATTTCTGTCTTTAATTTTAATATAATTAAGAGATAATGTCAATGGAACAGAACCTTGCCAGGAGATAATGAGCTCATGCTGACAGACAAATATTAAGGTGAAAAAAGCATTTAGTGAAAGTATATTTTTTTAATCCAGTAATTGAAATTCCTGTTATACCAACTTATCAGCGTCTAAGTACAACTGACCAACAGACTGGTGAGGTGACAAAGCTGGTACCATAAATGTTTTCTGAATCACATTCTCATTGTCTTTGGAGATTGTTTGTAGCAGCCAGGAATCATGGTTTCCTCCACCCTGATGGAACGTTGTTCCTTTGCACATGGAGGCATCCTTTAGCATACTCCCCTTTGGAAACCTGGCAAATATCAATAAAATATCTCCTAGCTCAGTGCTCACCATCGTTCCCCTCACAGGGTCAGTCCTGCAGCATCTGATGCACAGTAGTGTCTGTTCAATATCAGCAGGATATTTTTTAATATCCTGGTGGAAGAAAGGCTCCAGGATCTACCAGTATCATGAAAAATCAGGTCTTTACATTGAATATTCAGCTTCTGTCATAAAGGACCTAGCAGATTATAGAAAGCAATGGTTCATTCCTCTATTTTCAGCCTTTTGGGCATAGCTTGTAATGTCAGTATCTGCTCCTCATCTTATCAAACCTGTGGTCAAAGCAATGGTTTGGCAGGTGAATTCTTAGGTACTACATCCAGGTATTTGTGATAAAATTAGTCTTGGTTTTGAGAAAAGTGATGCTTATCAGTTGCTACACAGGTCATCTTTCAGTACCTGTGTTCATTGTGGATCCTAAATATCGTCCACACTTAGGCAGGCACAAGATGGCCTAAAACACTGATGACTAGGATCAATTAAAAACATTTTAAAAAAAGAAACATAATTGTATCAAAAGCAAATTGAGACCAGTAAGAAAAAAAGGGTTTAAAGCATAAAGCATGAGATGTAACTACAAAAGTAGAACTAAACAGCTCTGGCACTATGCTGTCTAAGATACAACAAAAGCAGAAGAAAAAATGTACCATTTGGCAGCAGTACACAAAATGGGAGCATGCAATCCTGTGAGCAAGGGCACAAACTAGAATTGGTCTTGGATGAGTTACAGGCAAAGTGAATATTTAGTAGACATTAATAGCATTGCCCTGCTTAGCAATACACTACAGCTGGCTCAGGTGCTTGGAGTTTAGGAAAAGTGTTTAAAATATTAGAAATACAGAGAGGCAATAGAGGAATTAGAGGGTAAGATGTGTGAGGAGAGACTTCGGGAGCTAAACTTACATAGTCTCAAAGAGAGAAGACTCAGGGGGCCTCAATCACAGTCTATAAATACCTTCAAGGTAATAATATAAATGAAGGAAGGGAATTCTCCGGTCTCAGAAGATAGCAGGACAAGGAGCAATGGCCTGGAGCTAAGGAAGCAGGAGCGCAGGGTAGGTTCCAGGGAACAGTTCTTCACTCTGGCCTCCGCTGTGCTGGATGAATCCACTGCAGGGAGGAGGAATTGCTCTCCTTCCCCCGGCTCGCGGGCACATTGCCCACACACAGGCACACGCACCACTCCATGCATCCGAGACTGCTCCAATCAGCCAAAGCCCCCCAGCCCGTGCAGCTCCGAGCTGAGCATCAGCACGGACACAGACACACGTGCTGGGGCTCCCACTGTCTGCATGCACCCACAGGTCTCCTCACAAACACAGAGACATTCCAGAGTGAAGGCTTCCATTAACCCAGCACCGCTTCCCTGAGCACAGGAGGGGCATTGTGTTTCATTTCACTACCCTGGGATGTTTTTGGTCTTAGAACACTGTTGCAAAGGTTGGTTTTGCACATTCTGCAAAGGTTGGAAAAAGCTCAAATCACAAATATTAGCAAATGTGGTTTCACTTCAATTTTTCCGCTTGGTTCAGTGGAGAACAAAAACTCACAATATTGCACTAGTTAAACAGATTGAAACCTTGTGCCACTTGTATACTCTTAGGATATATCCATGTCCTCAAACAGTAAAAACAATTTCCCTCCTCCATTTTTTCAGGTAAGTCTTTTTGCCAGGAGAAAAGACTGTTCCAAGATTTTCATCTTTTGCACTAGTTCATAGCCAAATCCCAACTTCAGTTTCTCTGGCTATTTTCTTATGCTCCAATCTACCTGAAATTGTGATGGTGGCAATTCAGAAGCCCCAAATCAAAAAAGACTGTGGATTCTACAGACACAGAGAGGTACCTGCATCCAGCAGAAGCCAAAGAACTGAGAATAAGGATGGACTAGAGAGACTGAGATGATAACTTGAAATTTCTGTAGTGGCTTGACTGACTAGTACAGCTGGTGGCAGAACAACACAAGCAAAGCATAGCAAAAAATAACCATAGCAGCAGTCTCAAGTACTTTGCAAAGGGCTCAAACCAGAAGAGTAAATGTACATATCTCTTACTCCAGTGACCCACAAAGAGTCTCTGTTGTTCTTGTACATTAAAGGATGGTTTCCCAAAAAATCAGCTAATGAGCTCCTCTTCCAGGGACAGGAAGAAATAAAGCTACTTCACTTTAGAGAAAAACTCTTTCAGTTTTACTGCTGTCCTAACGTTATACCTAAACACAGAACAAAAGAAAGGCTCTGACACTTCATGACATCTTGACTGTCCAGTCCATGTATGTTGCCCTTGCTCGGCTCACAGGGGAGAATTTCAACCAATGGGATGTGATGTGTATGCTGAGGGCACTAAGAATAGTAATTTTATTTAACAAGCATTTTTCTGGTTCAGAAAGCACCATCCCTCCTGCACCAAGCTCCCCATCTACCAAGCTTGCTGGGGCCAAGGAGGAGTCTACCACATCATGGTTTTCTATGGAACCAGATCACCCACCTCTAACCTGGTAAGATACGTTCCTCCTTAAATGTACAGTAGAAAGAGGTCAGGAAAAGCTTTGGATTTGTATCAAGCTGGCTTTTCAAGCTACTCTACATTTTCTAATTCAATATGTCCTGAAATTGTGCTTTATGTTTGCAGCCTTGCTGGGCGCTTGCATCTTGCCACAGCCCAAAAGCCACCATGCCTGTTAGCACAGATTTATGTTTGAAACCACCTAAGCTGTGATTAACGTCAGACAACTTAATTAAAGCTGGACACTACACATATGGTGCTTGGCACCTCTAGAAAAAGCAGACCTCTCAGCAGGACACTGACATACGTGTAAAAACTCCATAGACAGACTGTCCTGAAATGGGCACCTGTGAAAGACTCATTGCCTTGTGAAACACAATCCCCTCCTTCCAAAAGGAAGCCACAACTCCTATACAGAGATCTATTAGTTTTAAAAGGTGGGGCTACTGTACCCCACAAGTAAATACTTACCTAAAAAAAAAGATTTGAGCTGCTGTTAAGAGAGATATATTTGAGGGTTTCAGAAACTGTTTTCGACATTTATAATTGAACATATAAAGCAGTATCAGCTCCAGTGAGGGCTTCCCAACTCATTTTTTCATCTGCGAGTTACAGCTTAAATGTACTAAAGCATATATTTGTATAAGCTACCATACCACATATTGACTGAAAGGCTAGGCAGCTTTGTAAACACACGCTGAAAAAATTATCTGTCTTATTTGTGTGTTGTCAAGAGACTGGAACCACTTCTGGGTACATAAGATACATTTTTAAAACTATCTAATTATGTACAGTGTTTAACTTGAAAGACCTGTAGCCATTTTGGCCTCTTAGGAAAAAGAGCATGCATGTTTTATAACTCTAAAATAATAATTTCTAATAGAATATTAGAAAGTATTGCAGCCTTAAAAATTACACAGTCCAAATTAGTCTACATCAAGCAAGGCATACATAGCATCTATAAGAGTTTAGTTGATGACACTAGTTTTCATTGTGTTTTGTAGCAGCAATTCTTTGCCCCTAACTTTGTTTCCTTTTAAAGGTAGAAAGTAAAGCAAAATAACTTTTGCTTTATATATTTAAAAGCAGTGGAAGAAAATCTCTATGTTGGTATCTATCAGAACACAGTATCAACGACCACAGTTAACATGTACACTCAGCAAGCTCCAAGTTTTCAATACACACAGAGCACATAACTCAGTAGTAGCTCTTAGCAAAGGGCAATTTTATTTTTTCCATGTACCAACCACTGAATATTTGTCTGTCTTAAGTAGCTGTTCTGGAAAAAAGATATCAAGAAAACAAGCACGCATTTTAAGGTGAAAAACATTGACCCAGTATTAGAGCTCTTTGTTTTACTATTATGCAATCTTGCTTTCTAACAGCAGGGATCCAGAGGCTATTGAGTGATACAAACTGATGCAGAACAATGTCACTGTCCTTTGACATCCATTTCTATCCCTCCTCCTCCTTGGAGTGGTATCCTCTGTGTATCCAGATTGGATTTTTATTTAAGACACATTTTTAAATTGACATTTATAGTCAGAGGATATCTGTGTCTACTCTCTACAGTGCAGGGCACATTGCTGAAAAATGGGAAAAAAAAAATAAAAGGAGAGGAATAAGAGAGGAATGAAATGGGGGGAAAGGGAGCCACAGAGAAAAAGAATATGGCCCAGTAAGTACTGAGGGAATCTCAAGCTCTGGAGAGATGCGTTCGACTCTCTGCTCTGCCAAATTCCCTGCATAATGCGAGGAAATCAATTAGTACCTTATCTGTGAAATGGGGATACTCAATTACACACAAGGGGATTATGAAACTAAATAAATAGTCACAAATTTCAAGTGATTTAGTCAGTATGGAAGTAAAAGACAAACAGTACCAAGAGAGAAACATATTAAGATTTCTATGCTGCACACATACGCACAACAAAATTACTCCAGTGATTCTCCCCCCTGCCACAGAAACAAACTCCTCTACACCACCAGTTTCAACCAGCATTTCCAGTGGCCCAGAAAGCAGCTCTCACACTGTGTCCCAAATGGCCTGTACCTCCAGGACGGGTGTCAGCATCCAGCAGCTTGAACATGGGTAAGAGTAGCTCACCCAAGCAAGAAGCTACAGCAATGTTTCCTTCCTTGCAAGCATTGCCAGAAATGGGACAGAAGCTGTTGTCACCTCAGCTTCCTAGGCAAGAACAAGCCTGCATCTCCAGGTGATGAAAGCTGGAATCACCTCTGAAAGTGCTTGCAGTGAGGGCAAATTTCACCAAAGACTGCAATCTGACCTGGAGAATGACTGAGCTGCATGTTACACTATTGTTTCTGTACAAGTAGAACATCTTGAAGATTTATAGTGAAAAAAATAGGTACAACGGGTGTCATTAACTACTCATGAGCTCCTAACTGAGCACACAGTGTCACATGAGCTCCTGCATTTAGCTTCTGGAGTTAGCCTGGGAGCCAACCCACACAGAACCATGTGCTGCTGCTGGCAAATGATCTTTTAATGGCAGCAGCTATATGGGGTTGCTTCCATTCAGCTACTTCATTCCAAGATGATGATTAATGATAATGAGAAATTATTACAACTATTGGAAGTATTAGTAAATATTCCTACTGCTTGGTATTATAAATCTAGAGGAGTCTTTGAGACTGATGTCAAACTACATGAGGCACACCACACACTTAATTTTACATTTGATAACATCAATTTTGGGAACAAATTCAGCTCTACTGGAGGAGGAATCTATCAATTTTTTAGAATGCCATAACAATATTTAAGTTATCAATGAAGGAACTTTAAACATATGCTACAGCACTCTCTTGACAATAAAGAATAGTTAAGGATTGCTGTAGTGTGCCAGTTTTTCTTTCAAGCAATTTTTGTCCTCTTGTTCCATCACTCTCCCTCTGATGGCAGAAGCACACCTCTATTTTCAGTGACAGGTTTTTAAATCTTAGAAATATTGAAAAATTTAGGTTAGAATGAAACCCTAAAGAACATCTAGTAGGAGACAAAAATCAAGCACGTGAGCTCCTGTTAAGATTGAACCAAAACCAACAAACCAATCATTCTTGACCCTTGTCTGCTCTTGAATTTTAGGGAGGCACAAAGAGGACCTGGCCTGGTCAGTGCTGCTTCCTGCTGCAGCAGAGCCATGGAGAGAGAGAGCTGGCCCCGTGCTTGCCCAGCCCCTGCTCACACCCTGTGCTCTGGGGGTGCTTGTGGCATGCAGTGAGAACACTTTCCAGATGGCTGAAAATGGTTTCTCTTAATACTGTTATCACTATGGCCTTAAATCTAAAGAGCCTCTGGACAGGACTTTTACCTGCCAAGAAAGGTCATTTATTAGAAAGAAGTCAAGGAATTATATTTTGAGGGTTTTTGAGTTTTTTTTAAGTAGGTGCCAAATACTGTTGACAAAATGTTTCCCTTTTTATTTGTGGGGGGGGTTTCGTTTTTTTTCAGTCAGCTAGTAAATCTTGCTGGCTTTTGGATTTTTTTAGTAATCTGACAGGTCAAAATAAAATAAAAACATAACTCAGCACATTTGAGCACAAATAATTCAATCCAGGCATGTTAACAGCTTACCTTTTTCTCCAAATACTGCTGAGCATGCTGTAGGCAGTCATCAACTTGGAATTATTTTTATTAAAGAAGGATGTGCATGCCTACAGCACATAACTCAAGAAATGTCTCTAATGAGGCAATATGAAACCATTTACTGACAACTATCTTTGAAAAAAGCAAAGCAAAAATCAAAAACTACTTGCAAGACACTTTATGGCACATTCTTGAATGCAGATTTTTGGACCTGTCTCAGAGCAGTATTAACACTGTTCAAGTCAACAATAACACTACTCTCTCCCCAATACCTAGTATGACTCTAAGAGCCTAAATTCTCTCAACTGGCATTTGCTGCCATTACATCAGCTTTTAATTATCTGGAGTTATGACAACATATTAAATGAATTCACATCTCTTTTGAGCCTTAAAAGAAACTAATGTTTTGATTGCTCTGTTATTTTAAGAGTGATTATCTCTCAGTCCATTACTACAGGGTTCTGTAATCACTCCTTTAATCAGAAGAAGCTGATAAATTATATATTTGGAAAACACATTCTTACAAACTAAATTTTCAACAGGTTTTCAAACTATAATAATTATTGAAAAAGGACAATGTCTATTTAGACTGGGATAAGATATAATTGGTTAAAATTAGAAATACTTTTTAAAGACTGTTTTCCATTTACCCCACACATTTAAAAATAATAGTTCTTGAAATGATAACAAATTTGAAATCAGAAAAAATTTTGGAACTTGTTTATACTTCTCCCCAACCCAATGAACAACTACCATCAAAAATATGTGGGTTTGGAAATTTTTAATTCCAACAAAACTCATATTTTCCCACATAATATGGTTTTGATGAAAATCATCTTTCAGGAAACAATTCAGAAAAGCTAGGGAGTACGCAAAGACAAACAGTGAAACTTAGCTGGTCCTCTGTACACAGTGCTGCACAATTTGTCAAAGTTTTTATAAACTCATTCTGGTCACATTCAAAATCCTCTAAGCCAAAGACTTGTGAAGGTGCTTTATTCAAAATTCAGTGCCCACTATAAGCCATCAGCGAGGTTTGTGGTCTGTTAATGCTTCTGTAACATTTTCATTGTTCTCAAAAATCTTATTCTATTAAAGGATAATTTATCCTGCCTGAAAGATGCCACAGTGACTCAAGTTTAAATATTTTTTTATATGATTTCCCAAACCAGAACTTCCCTTTCCCTTGGTCTAGTTCTTTTCCTTCCCTCCATGATCTAATTAGTTATTGCTTCTCTTAGACTTGATTGCACCCAATTTACTACTGCCCCTCCATAAAATTACTTTAAATACATGGCACTTGTGTCTGTAAAGCAACATTAGTTCCTTCTGTCCTTCTTCCTCTTCTACTTTCAAATTCTCTCCTGGCCCTGGGTTACAACCACCTGGAGTTCCCCAGCTCTTTGCTGTTTCAAAGAGCAGCTCCAATTTCAACAGCTATCAATTATCAATTCAAAGGCAAACTGAAACTTCATACACCACTGATGCTTTTACCTAAGTCTAAACCAGAAGTGGTCAACTCTGACCCCTAGGAGAGACATTGATGTTATTTTTATTTTTAGACCAAAAATCTTAATGAAAAGCAGCTTTGACTTAACAGTTGTAACCACCACAATTAACAGTTCATAAGCAATTCCATTATAAAAAGAACACTGAAAAACTTCCATTTTCATTTCAGTTGTGTTGGATTTGTATGGCAGGGTGAAAAGAGAACAGTAAATACTGACATGGAAACTAATCTCTGTGAGAAATGCTGAGTACTGCGGTGTGAAATCATTTCACTCAGCCTAGTCAGAATTGAAATCACAGCCTCCACAGCCCTCCAGCAAAGTGGGAAAAGGGTTAAGTTTACACAATTTGTACAGTGCAGGAAGGTAGTGCTGAAGGGAAAAGAAGGATCTCATAAAATCCCCATACACAAAGCTTCATGAAATAGCTTCTCTACAGAGATTCACAGTAAATTCACAGCACCAGACAGCATTAAATGGACTAAATATTAGTTCAAGTGGGGGAGTAAAAGCCATAACTCAAACTTAACTTAACCATAACTCCATTTCTTGGCCTTTTAAGAGGTTCTCAAACAGAAAAACCCCTCCAAGTTTTTCAGAAGAACACAGTGTGCACTGGAAGAGGTCCTCAAAGTGGTGTTATAATTCATAAGAAAAGCTGAAAGCCATTCAGGACATTAACAAAAATTAGAAAAGAAGAATGTGATTTAGCAAGAGCTAACAGAACTGTAATAGAAGATCTAAAAAAAAAAAAAGAGCAGTTGGCACATTACTGATTAAGACTATGCCCAGTAGATTTCCCAAATTTTTTATACAGAACTCGAGTATAAACATCCACTTCCTCTTTGCTACAGGAATTCAGCACACCTCTCCCTCTGTAGTTCTCTCTAAAACATCAAGTATAAACACAAAAGAAAAGAAAAACTCTGAAATATTCAGGCTCAGTGAAAAGGATTCCATATTGAAACAAGCAAAACCACAAGTGCAATGTTAACTTACACCTGGTGAAAGAGGCACAACAGACTGGCAGCAGTCACAGCCCCATTCAGGAGGGGGAAACCCTCCCAGCACCTGCCCTTCATCCCAGTGTTGAACACACTGACTCAGTTCAGGCACTCCCTGACTCGTGTCACAACAGAACAAACTGCTTACAAACACTGGAGCACTCATAAGTGTAATAAACTTACTGACTGCATTTATGAAAGCACAAAATAAGATAGTTTTACATTAGGTAACACTAAAACCAATGTGGGCCTTCCAGAGCTGCATAGGATGTATAGAGCTATAAACATCTGAACTTGAAGAAGGATATAAAAATATGCATATTTTGAGAAATGAATAAGAATTAAACCCCTACCAGTGGAATAATAAAAAACAGAAACTGATTATTTTGGATGCTTAATCTTAACTCAGCTCTTTGTGCAGCTAGAGAAGCTGGAGCACAGGAACTCCTGAACCTCACACACCTGAAGTTTGCTCCTGTATCCATTCCAGCCTTGCTCATCCACTGGTTTAAGACAGGAACGGGCTGATCTCGCTGAGCTGGCAGGCTGCACTCCAAAACCTGCCTACACAGAGTGCCTGGGTTTGGTCTGCAAGCAAGAAAAGGCCTTTGGGACCTCACTCAGCCTGGTGTGGGTGTATGCCAAGGGTCACAGTGGGCTCATGGTGCCACCCAGCAGTCTCCTTTCTCCAGGCTACCCCAGCACTTCTGAGCCAGCTCAGCCCACTGCAGCCACAGGACAGGTGTGGGGAACTTCACCTCACCCAGATGGGGAGTCCATGCAAAGGTGGAAATCAAAACATTTACCAAAACCCACCCCTGGAGTCACACCAAAACAGACATTGCTGACACAGCCCTCAACTCTTTAATGGTCGTTATGAGCCCTGAATGTAAATCAGCCTTGACCAACACCAGAGCAGAAACAGAACAGAGATGCCCAATTTGAATTTCATACATAGAGGCTGTCAGGGCTTCCTTTCTAATTATTCTCCTTATTCTCATTAGCTGGTGCACTGCCACTACCTTGCACAACAAAACCAGAGGAGTTTGTGATAATTAAGTTTTTTCCATGAAGTATTTGATTCCACAAACAAAAGCCAATTCAATATTGTTTTTCTAAGCTGAAGAAACTGTTGATGTTTATTTGAATCAGAAATGTGGAAAAGTTAGAACACCACAAGCATTTGCATTAAAATTCAATCTCCACAAAGGACAAAAAACAACCTCTCTGCAAACTTTCCAAAAATACTTTTCTCATTCTTTATTAAGATATAGTGGTTATTTTATGCAGCAGAACTGAGTATTTTAAAATGTTGTGATTAGATTGCACTTAGATGCGTATATATAATTTATATACTTAAGGCCTTGATCTTTTGCAGAGTTTCAGAGTTTTTTGGGCATCTTTTCCCTGCAGTGACAACTTCAGCTCTTTCTCTACCTCACCAGCAGATGGGGCTCACTTATAGCTGAAATCGCTGGACTGGACATTACACAATTTTATATTGCAGACACAAATTATGTTGCACACACACATCTTTCTACTGCATGTACTTTCATTTTCACGGTATATTTGCACACTTTTCATCTCATGAGAAAAATCTATATTTTTAATTTACTGATACAACTGCTTATGGATTTTTTAATGTTATTTTTAATAACTGCATTAATCTCAGAACAACTTTTACATTGTGAGCCCAGTTTAGATCAAGTTGATAGTAGCAAGAAGAGGGGATCTATTGCTAGATAATTAGAGTGCCAGCTTTCTAACTAGTTTATGGGTTCATGGGAGCTGTGATGGGGACTATCTCATTGCATGCCTTAGAATCACAGAAAGCTTTAAAGCTGCATTCAGTTCCAGTGTAATCAACAGCAGCAAAATCAAATGCAATTTTTTTGGGCAGTGCTTCAATCTATTAAGAAACCTCCAATATTGTTTTGATGTACCAACATACTTCCCTCCCCTTTTATTTTTTTTTAAGGTCAAAAAAGGAGGAGTGAAATCTCTCACTGTATAGCCTGGAAATTCAGTCAGGGAAATGCCCTATTTTTATCACCTACTTTCTCTCTTTCTGAAGGCTTTCCTCGCTACATTATTTTCTCCCCCTTTCCCAGTTATACATGAGCAGTAATTCCCCTAGAAAATAACTGAGCTTCCGTTTTAGCTATTCAAATTTCTCAGGATGGATTTTGTGAGTGCAGAAGGGCTTTAGCCTGTTCTCTCAGTCCAAGTAAGCAGCACTGGGAACTCTCTGGTTGATGTCAATCAGAAACATACTGTGCTCAGGTTAAGCAGCAGCAGGGACCCTCAACTGCCTATTTGATAGAAAGATTCCATAATGGAAGACAAATAAAGGAGATAAGAATTGCAAAATGCAAGAGAATGACCGAGTCCATCAAATGCTCACCGCCACAGTAGTGAGAAAAAACCCTAAAATTAAAACAAATGCAAATCTATTTCATTGTTCATAGTTTAGAGCCACAGACAATATATTTTAAAAATTCTGTGACTTCATCTTTGAAGACTCCAGGGGGCTTATCAGACCTGGCTTCTGCACAGGCTAATCCTAATTCTGCATTAAAAACTGTATCTCAGACAAGAGCACCTCTGACTACATGGTTTGGCAGCACCCACTGGATTTACATGGTGCCTACTGCCGTAGTGTTCCATCAATATTTTCAACAAACATAATCACAAGAGTATGTTTTCAGGCAGTGAAATTTCAGACAGCAATTGATTATCTCTCAAGAATCATCAGACTTTAAGTAAAACCTGTATGCAGAAAAAGAGTCTTTCACACACCACCAAAATACAGTGACAAAAGTCAGCCCTATGATGTGCTGTGATGAAATGCTGTGATGTCAGTTCATGTCTCTAAATGGGTGCCTGGACTGAAAATCCCTCAGTCTTAAGACAAGAATCAACAGAAATGCACAGAATTTGCAAATTATATCACTTGTTAAGGAGTCTGGAAAGCTAATGCTGCAAATAATTAGATATTTTTAAAAAATATTAACTTCCTTCTGCAATATTTTCTTTTAGTGGATGTTGAATTGAACCTGGATATTTTGAATTTAATTTCACACTAGCATACTTGTGAGATAATCTCTGAAACTCTAACTATGGAAAGCAACTTAAGGATTTGTGGTGATGCTTCCTAATTTCTGCCTTTCACAAAATATTGTTAGAGTTGCCACACTTTTAAAGACCTTTACTTCCTCCTTGATACTGAAGAGACTTTTCTGGCTGCTGATCAAGGAGACAGGTGAAGCAGTTTGCCTGGGCAGCCACAGGCCCCTGCCTACAGGGGGGACTGCACAGCCCCAAGGAGGGGAACAGGAGCACGGTGGCCCAAAGGCACCAGGGAGAGGCAGCATCAACTGAACAGGCACAGTCTGCCACAATCACCCACTCTCAGTCTTGGGAAACAAAACTCCTTAGGAAGAGAAGGGAACTAAGGTCTGATCGTCCAAAAGGTGGGAAAGGGAGGGAAGAAAAGGATTTACCTCCTGTTTAGCCATGTCTCCCAGAAGGCTGAAGAAGTGAACACAGCTACTTTCTCACAAAGAGAGAACAAGATCAATGAAGTGCTGAGACTTGTGTGAACAAGTAACAGACATCACCATGTACAGTATTGAAAGATATTCAGAAGCTTCAAGTCACCTGGATTACACTTGCTTTTCAGATGTTTATATGAACCAGCCCCAGTTTTCCAAATCTTCTAGGTTCTTCCACTATATGACCAATATCTGGTTTTGTAGGGTAATGTTTGTGCTAACATTGACTCACAAATATTCTGTTTCTCCCAAGAAATCCAGAGTAAGGAGAAGAATGATTTTAAATGAGAAATATGGTCAAAAGTTCCAATATAATTCCTTGAGAGGCTCATTTCCATCACATTTCAACTCAACATAGGCAGGTGGTCAATAAAGCCTAACAGTGACTGTCTCTTTCACTAACACCACCATTTAAATTAATACATTGTTATTAGAATGGATTTAGATGGAAAAAAACAAAGGTACTTTGCAGTCAGTACAGTAACAGGCAGAAAAAGCTGAACACAACCAGTGTTTAATATTCAAAACTGAGACTAGCACCAAAACAGCTGCTATTAAGCAACTTGAGAAGTTGGATGAATTCACTCCACTAAACACCTTCAGTGTTCAGCCCAGCTGATTTACTTCTGACTTCAACTACTGAATCCAGCAGCAAAAGTACATTTTTTTTTTCCTTTTATGCTCCAGACTGGCACAAAACAGACACAAAGGTACATCCTTGAAACATAGTTTTTGTGTGTTACTGGAATATGCCTACATGGTCATCAGATCAAATTGCCCCCAATTTTCACAACATATAGTATAAGCATGTTTTTCAGCTTTTTCATACTGATTCTATTGGTTCCTTAACCCTATGAAAAATCTCCTATGAACAATCAGAAGCATTGGATACAATGCAATCTGTCACAAATTTTTGTTTCACATATGCGTGACCAAGACATTCTTTCTGACTCTGCAGAGTCCTGGTAGACTGGGTGAGATCCAGGCAGCCCCATCTGTGGTTTCAGAGTCAGGCTTGTGACCCAAATGCATCTGAAAATGTGTTGTCTTCTGCAGTAACAGCCCTTTAAGGTGACCATCAGGAAAATGTTTAAACGCTGCTGCAATAGCTTTACATTGCATTCATAATTTGGCAGCTAAAGCTTTGACATAAATCTTTGAATTTGCTCATTCTTGTGGCTCCGAAGTGCAGAAGAGTTTTGGCACATCAAATAAACTTTAATAGGCTGACCTTGAATGTTCATTTATTCTTACAGTACACCAGCAGCTATAGAGAAACATATTTAAACATAAAGCCCTTCCCTGAAGAGCTTCCATTTGAATGCTTGACAAGACCATGATGAGCAGTAGGAAGGCAGAGGGGATCCACACTGAGAAAAGGAAGAGTCACTGTAACAGGATCACAAGACAAATTCACTTAGTAAGGGTACAGTTTGCAGGTTTGTGAGCTTTCCAAGAACTAATTGCTGCTCTTGTGGGTGAAAAAAAGAGAAGTGAAGACTTAACAGTTTGAAATGGAGCTGAATAAACATAGAGGAAGAAATAATGTTTGATGCAAAGTGTGAAAAGAAATAAGGTCTCAAGGCTCATATAATTTACAGAGGAGGTAAACAAGAATTGACAGGTCACTGAGACAGACCATGGCAAAAATTTAAACAGTTCTGGAAAAGCAAGAACAAGCTTCAGCATTTCTCTTGAAGCAGAATCTGAAAGGGTGAGAAAAAAGGGCAAAAAGTTAATTTCAAGACAACATAATAAAGTATTAAAAAAGCAAGTACTGAAATGTGGCATTTGTACTGAACACACTTGGTTGTCAATGCAAATGCCATAAAGTTTAACATTTTAGTTTGAACAGATGCTTAATTGTATGCACTTAATGAACCATCATAAACCAGGAAGATTCCTGATACGGTTGTAAGCAATGTGTTACACTGCATAATCACAGGGACAGATATAGGAATCTCAGCCTGATTACAGTGAATGGGGTATAGCAGACACAAATAACCAGAGCTGATAAGGTCCTGATTTCAAAAAAGCCTTTAAAAGTTTAAGCAGGCAAAATTATTTTGTTTGGAAATGACAGCAAAGGTTCTACAGTTCAGAAGGCAGCGCTGGCCTCCACCAAGGCAAGAAATGGACCCTGAGTTACCAGGGATATTTATGGTACAGCAGAGTGAAAGAGCAGTAACCCTAGAAAGAATTCTCTAATGATGAAGAAATTCTTTTTATTTCTGTCCCTTTCACAATATGAGTCATAAAAAAGCCTAATGATACTTAAAAAGAGAACTAGAAGACTCTCAAAAAAACACCCCTTATCACAGATTATAACAAGTTCTTTTCATTTGCAGAAGAAATTGGCAGCACAAAACTCTCTCATTACTGTGAAGTGTCCTTAGTGTCCTCTGAAAATTTCACATTCAAATGTAATGACAAAAAGTGTGCACTTTGGTTTTATCTATTTTACATACTTATCCCTATCAACTTTTGGAACAGTTTGTTAAGCTAAGATCATATCTAAAGAAAAAATTTAGTGGCTCAGAGACTTTATGTCACTATGGGCTGCAGAAAAAGAGAAAGCAAGGGTACAAACAAGCATAGGCCCTATCTGCAACTGACCCTTCAGTAGGAAGCCATCAAGCAGCTAAACACAGTAAAGGAAGGATATTTTTAATTTAACAGTTTTAAATGGGTGGAAGGAAAAACAAGGAAGCCAATAGCTGCTGAAAGCAAGAAAATAACAGAAAACACAAAATCAGCTGCTATCAGTGTATGAAAAAACAGGTACTTGAAAGTCTTGGGGGACTTGAGCCACTGTGCATCACAATAGTATTAACCTCTGTGAACAAGATGTTAATGAAGTTTCAAGGGCGATGGATGAGTGTACACATCTCCAGCTCTTTCTTTGCTGAAGTCAAACCCTGTTCTAGAAGTTCCTGCCATGGCACAGACAGAACGGCACCTGCCTGCTCTGCCCCTCCCTCATGCATCCCAGCACTTTTTGTGCTCCACACTCCACAGCCAGGAGCCTCCACACACAGCTCTGCTCTGGTGCTTTGTAAGGGAGAAGTCTCAGCAGCCAGCCGGGAGCAGAAAGAGTGCAGGCAAGCAGGGACACCAAACACAGCCATCCCAAAGGCTCCATTGGCCCTCAAAACTGGTGGGCTCTGCTCAGCAGCCCTTTTCCTTCCTCTGCTGAAGGACAGGACATGCCAGGACTCCTAGTTCTGAGGAAGGGGCATCCACAAGGAGCCAAGATATGGTGACACAGAGTAATGCTAAAGCTCAAGAGAGGCAGCTCACAGGTTTCCAGGACCAGCAGGTACAACTTTTGGTGTCACCTAGATGCTGTTGTGATATCAATATATTGCAAATTGCTGCATGAGGACACAGGACCTCTGGACTCTATCAGCAGGACCTTGATTTTTCCAACTTCTGTTACAGAAAGGATTAGATTTGTATCGTGAACACAAGAACATTATGAATAACTACATTAATTATCTGAAGAGAAGTTAATCAAAAGGTTACACACTATGCTCTCACTGACATTGTTTAATTTTTATGTGCAATACGCATACTAAACAAAGCTACAGCTCCCACACCAAACAGTCAGAAATCCAGGACTCCAAACACAAGGCTGCTGAAGTAAGATAATTTCTTGTACTTGAGGTTCAGCATCTGTGCATTTTCTGAAATCTTTTATTCTTTTTTTTTCTTTTTTTTTTTTAAAGAATCCAGCTATGGAAACAGAGTGTGTCAAAGGGCTATTGATCTGTATGTACACCCCTCCTCCCACTTAAATGAGCTACAAGGGGGAGCTGGGGTGCCTGTTAAACCTAAACCACTTACATCTATTTAAAGGGAGCTTGTGACACGCACTTGAAGAAGGGCTGCTCTGCATGTTCCCCGGCCCGCAGCTCCTTGATGCTCCCGGCCATGCTGCAGGAGGCATCCAATCAGAGCGGCTGCCACTGGGGCCAGGGAGGCGGCCGGGAGTTTGATTTTCTATTCCAGCAGCAGTGCAGGGGATGTAAGGCAGCGAGTGTGTACGGCACGAATAATGAGTTGTACTAATTCACAGAAATTCACTTTTTTTCCTGTCACACACTGCTCCTTTTTCTATAGACCAAGACTTTGAAAGTTCATTTTTATGTGTCATTTACTTCCCTGGGGTGTAGAGGCTGCTAAAAATATCACAATTTCTTCTCCTCTGATAACAGATTATTTATGCAAAGGCAGAATAATTATTCTTGACATACTGGAAGACTCCCCCTGCTCCCCCCAACTAAGGTAGCTTTAAATGATAGCTTCATGAAATACAGCAAAGGTCAATATTGTCAGCTAAAGCTCAATATTGAACATGAGTCTTCCAAACTCAGGATGCTGGAAGGCTTGTTAAAGGAAGGAAATTATTTTGCAGTTGTCCAGGACATTTGATGTGAAAGCATGAAGGGAACACGACTGGGACAATGAGGTTTCTGTAACCAGTTACCCCACTCAACCCTGAAGAAAATGAAGTAAGATCAGTATGGTGTAGAAATATAGTAGCAATTAAACCAGGCAGAAATATATGTGGGGGAAATCCTGACAACTGGCATCAAGAGGTTAACTCTTCTTTTTAATCAGTAACTAGTTCTGTCATCTTTTGGTTCAGTGCAAAATCTCCCCAGAGAAGCGCCTCTATTCTTTGAATGTCCATAAGGCAATTAGGTTTTACATTTTTAAAACTGAAGGGTTTTACAGGATGAGCCAATTTATATGTTTCCATAATAAGAAAAGACTCAGGGCTACTGAAGTATCTATTTCAAAATGGCTTAGGTGGTGCATTATTGAATCCTACAAAGCCAAGGGGCTTCCAGGTCCCAGAGTCTTTAACAGTCATTTTGAAAGAACTACCTGGGCAGAATACAGAACATCTTCATTTTTGGAAATCTGTAAAGCAGCTATTTGCTATTTGGAGTTCCTTCAACATGGGCAGTACAGAGTACTGTGAAGAGAGGCCCTGGCTTGAACACAGGATCCCAGAGGTGGAAGGGTGCTCCCACAGCACTGGGTGGTTATGTTTCTTTGCTCGAGAGGTTTTTTTATTGTGTCAATAAATGCTGGTCGAGTCCTAGTCATAAAAAACAATTGGGTGGATATAGCTGTGAGCAAAAATGGGTGATAGCTTTCAAACTGGAATAGTGTAACAGCTCTATCTACCAATTAAAGCCATTCAGTGAACAAATCTGATGATTAACTGGATATGTAATTAAGCCTTTATTATTAGTCTAATTGGATGGTTAGGGGAATTATTAAAGCTGTTAAGATTCTGTGTAGCAAGCTGACTGTGCAGTACAGGCAATATGAAATTCAGCTCATTACAAGCAAGGCCAAATGAACATATTTGAGTGGAAATTTGAGACAGCTGCATCCAAGTCTCTCAAAACAAACCCAAACAAACCTTAAAGTCATGAGTTCAGCTCAGTAGAGAGAGATATAATGCCCCACTCAAAGATGCATGGCAACAAGCCAAGCACAGACCCATTTCCAGGAGGCTACAGAGAGGGGAGATCTGTGGTGATGCTGGCTAAGGCATCTTCCCTCCCCTCAACTCCCATTCCCATCATTCCTGACACCAGGATAAGGAGGAAGCTGTGCAACAGAGGCATCTGACCAGCCAGGCAGCTGGAACACAGCTCCTGAAGTGTTATGAGGAACAGAAGACTCTTGATTCCTCAAGGAACTTGGTGCTCCAAAATCTGGTCTAGGGAATTTGAAAGAATAAAAGGGAAGGAATGTGCAGAGCACTGCCTAGCAAAACACTGAGATTTCTGTGAGCACTTGGACCATGTTCCCGTGTCCCTGATCAAAGTCTGTACTCAGCAACAGTAACGCACTGAGCTGAAAGTTGAGAACCAGGCCTGTCATGTCCCTTACCAACAGCAAAAGTCACTCATCCTCACCTATTCTTACCAAAAAATTAATAACGAAGAAACTAATAAGGAAATTGCCAGGTTTACTTGGTGACTGAGAATGTAATTTAAGTAGCATGAAGGCAAGAGGAATGATGGGTTTTGGTGAGTTATCTCCATTGGCTGGCACAGGTTGTGCCAAGGGAAGCTCCTCAGTCCTGTGTATAAGCAGCTCAAACACACAGCAAAATTCCAAAGACAACAGAGACAGAGACACCTCTCCAACAAGCAATTAACTTCACCACCACACTCCACTTGCAATCAAACTGTTTTACAACTGCCAAAAGCAAGATGGCACATGATCACAATGCTGTTGCACTCATCCAGAATGTCTCCAAGTCTCTGTGGAAACCAGTGATAGATCTGATACGCCTGAACACTCTGGATAAGATAAATCTTGTAAGTAACTGTAAAAATTATACAAAATGTTCCAGACCTCACAGTGTGTGTTTTGAGTCTGATTTAAGTTCTCTTCCCTGGTATGAGCTACACACTATTGCTGCTCTGAACAAATTTCATTCAGGGGTGGTTTCCTCAACTCAAAACTGTACAACAAATACTGTTCTGTGTGACAAAGTCTGGTGTGGACCAGGCACCCACCTCTGATTAAACAAACATAATGAAGTGAAAGAAAACAACTTATGATTCTATTAACTCAAAGCTTGTTTTCTAGAGTAACACAAAGAAACTAATATAGTAGCCACAAAAGAAAGTAGCATAAAGAGCATATATTAACATTAATAGCCAAAATCTACAGATTCCATTTTAACTATACATGTGAGATTAGTTTTGTGCTGATAAAGATCTCTTACACTAAAATAAAATAGTAATGTGTAAATCATTTAAGATAAATGGGCATGTTAGATTAAAAAAAAACCAACAAAATTTCAGTTTCTCTTTGCTATAAAGAATTGTTTGGCTAAAGATCTTAAAAGAAAACTCCTCTTGTCTGCTAAATTACACCACTTTGACTCACAGATGTCAAAATGTTTGTTTTGTAAAGTCTTATGTCAATGTTTACTTAATAACAAAATAAACTAAGCTAAATAAACTAAAAAAATAATTTCATAATTTGAAACAATTTACTTCATGGATTTAAAAACACCCTAAGAACAAATAATCAAAATATTTTCTCAAAAACTCTGTTGTAATGCAATTTGAGTTTTTGTATTCAATTTGACATAAACATAATTAAATTTTCCACCTTGAAACCAGAACCCTGTGATGTAAGAAAACATGGAAGGAAGGAGCTCAGTACAGAAAAGGCACTTAGTCTCAAAAATATACATTAAGAGAACACACATTAGAAAGGACTTTGGAGTATCTGCAGTTAGAAGAGCAAATGAAGAGAACCTGCTTGCAAGACAACATGAATAGAGAATTGTTTAAACAGAAAGAAACCCTAAAGCAGGCCAACTATAAAGCAAGACATATAAAAACTCTTCAAAGATAAAAACTCTTCCTCTTGTTGTCCTCAAGAAAAGCTGGTGCACACAAAAGAGGTGGAAAGACCATGCTGCACACAGCCTTGGACAGGGGAGAGCTCACCTGGGCCAGATCTCCAGATGTACCTTGTGTTACCAATTTTCCCAGGAAACATTGGAAAAAAAATCTCCAAAGTATTGCAATGTTTCAATTTTATTTATTTTCCCAGTAGTTAAACATTTCATGTTTATAAAATCCTTTGAAGTTTATATAAAATAAGCAACAGACTTGTGTAAAAACCACTGTCACAATGTTAATTATAAGCAGGCACTGAGCTTTTCCACAAACAAAATCGTTTGTACTTCCTTTAGGCTCTGACAGGAAAATTGTAGGCTGATGAAAACCAGTTGGTAGCTCACAATCCCTTACTCCAAAAACTGGGTGTGCACATCTGTACTGGTGTGTCTTCACAGCCCACAG
>VYXF01004468.1:954002-1008401 GCA_013397295.1 Polioptila caerulea
AAAAAAAAACCCCACCTATAGAAAAAAAAAAAAAAAAAAAAAAAAAAAAGAAAAAACAAACTGACCAACCCCACTAATATTACTAATATTTACATTTTGGTGATGATTTATCCTCTCTGTGTTGAGGTGAGTGTTTCTGACGTCAGCCTTGCAGGACATTAAAGCAAATAGGAAGACTTCTATGTAATTTTATAAGTTGCCACATAAACCTCATGAGAAGAAAAAAAAAAGAAAAATCCAAGACCATTGGAAAAAGAAAATACTACTGGTATAAAGATGGCATTGCGACTTATTGAATCTATTGCAACATCTTTCAAGGAAAAGGTGAATCACATCTGCTATTTCACTTCTTTCTTCTCCAAGAAAAAAGATGAAGACCTGTCATTCATCAAAGTAGACTACTTTATATTAAAGGAAAGTAGAGAAAAATCCTACCAAAAACATTCCAAAGCAAGAACCTTCTCGTGTGTCATCGGGAGTTTTTTCCAAGAATCATCCTCCCCTTTAATACAATGCCCACACAATACATTTATGTAAGCACAGAATCCACCCCCTGGCATCCTTGCACAGAAAGGGCTCTGCAGTCTGGTTCAGGGACAAGCCCACACTCTCCAAGCTGACCAAGGGCCCACAGGTATGGACAGCTGTGTGCTCCCAGGTCAGGAAGGATTTTGCTCTGGGCTGCTGTAAGTAGCACACCATGGACAAGCCTGGGTGAGTTTCTGCTGCCCCTCTATTCAACAGCATATAAGAGACTGAGACTACTTAGTAAACAACAGGTTAATGATTCTATCATCATCATTTAGGAAACAAGGATTTTAAAATCCATTGTGCATATTTTGGCTTAAACCTGATATGCAATATTACAGAAAATCTTTCTGAAATAGAAGATAATTGCATAAAAAATAATATCACAGCTTCAATGAGTTAATAAAATTTAATTCTCAATAGTGTCTAAAAATACATTCAGTGATATCCATAGCAAATAAAGCATACAGAACCTAAATTTCTAAGGCAGTGCAAAATATTAGGCAGGGCACAGGGCCAGCTAAAGAATGTCATTTATTAAAAAATATATGTGAAAATTCCCTGTCCCAAAGGCTTCTCATAGCACTTCTAATTTTATTAAAACTAAAAGAGATTTCATTCATCTCAAGTTTTGGAAGAAAGTTGTAGATGGAAGCAATGCCTTAAGAGAAAAAAAAAAAAAGACAATATTTAAAAAATCTATTTTCATCCATTCACTAATTCTAATTCATCTTTTTCCACATAGGAGCCTTGGAATATCCAAGAACAAAGAGTGACATCCTTCCACTGTATATTGTTCTGCTTTGCTTCCTATGTATAAGTATGGTCTTTAACCAATTCCAAACCTGCTCCTTTCATTATTCCCAAGAAAGCCTAATTTCAAAGTTTTGCTGTAATGCTTTGAGAACTACATTAAATGTCTTTTTCAAGCAACTTATCTGTATTTGTCCCTTTACACTGCAAGGACAGCACCAGTCATTATTGTCAGATATACAGGGCTCAAAAATAGAAGTATCTCAAGTACACAAAGTTATTTCATCAATGCATGCAGTTTCCAATTTCCCACCAAGCCTGACCCACTCAGTGTGATAAAGGTATTAATATTTGAACTCCAAAATGACAAAACAAGACCTGTCTGAATGAAATCCTCTCTTTGGTAACAATGCTTTGAGAGTATAAACAGGATTGACATTGGGAAATTTTGTTATTTGGTATGCAAGAGCTAGGAATTCCTCAAAAAACCTTCCTTAAAACCATCGAAGAGTTTAACCAGAGAAAAAGAAAATTTTCCTTCTCTGTTAATTTTACCTGCTTGACTAGTAGGCTACTAGAATGTTTTGTATTTGGAAATCACTATTTGCAGGAATAAAAAAGCATAAATCTTACAGAGCTACAAAAAGTGGAATGAGACAAAATAACAAGTATCCTGAGGCACTGAAGGTCCAGGACACTGAGGAGAGCTGCTTCCAGGCTCATACCCTTTATATAGCCCAGTCTCTGTCCAGGACAGATATCAGAGTTCCCAGCTTCTTATTCTTCCTCAAAAAGCAAGAGAAAGTGGGTAGTGAGAAAGTAAAATAAAGCCCAAAACAAGAACGTACAATTCTTAAAATAAAATAACACCTTAAAACTGAAGACAAAATTGATTTTTTTTTCCTAAAAGAACAGAATTAAAAGAGAAAAAAGTGAAATATTCATATATTTAGCTGTCCCTCAAATATATTTAGAGCACTGCTTTCCCCTACACCAATAAAAATAGGTAGCAACCACTGTAGTAAAAGGTGAAAATACAACTACCAAAATAAAATTATGTTGTTGAGACACTATTAGATCCATAGAACATTGGTCATATAAGGGAGAAGCTTCTTCAAGAAATGTGAATGGGTGAATGATGTGCTATAAAAATCCTAGAAGACTATATATCAGTAGAAAAATGCATCTTCAAGTAAAGTTCAGCTTGAGCTTCTATTAGCCAGAGTTTGGAAACAAGGTGATTGACAACTGCTCTATAGACAATACCATCTATGATTTTGAGTGGCCAGAGCAGAACCTTTCAGCTTACAAGAAATGACTGCTGGTACATACCAACATAGGGAAGCTACTCAGAAAAGTGTCAGTGCTCTGGATATCCAAGGGTCTCATAGAACTGAAAACATGTGGAATTAATAAAAATCCAGATATGGCTTCTAATCATTATATTTGTATCTAAATTTGTATCATCATTTGTATCACTAACATCCTGGAACCCTAAATTAGTGGTCCTTGCCTTAGATACCTCCTGGGAGTTGTGTCCTATATCAGCAGGACTAGCAAAGCCTCCTGATGCCATGTGTCTGCTGGTAGCTGAAAAAGTTCTCATCACATCCCTAAAATCAAGAACAAAACTAGGCAGCAAGACTGAAGAGGGATATGAAAATCCAACCAGTTTAGAGATATTTTGCAGTGGAGAAGTTAAAAAAGTCTTTTCCAAAATAACACAGTTGAATGCTGGTAGTTGTGGGAAGCTCAAGGCCGGGTTTTCTAGCATGCCTCTAGTTTGACTATGCCATTCTCATCCCATCCTCTGCACTCTTCCCAATAATTTTCTTCTAATTTTCTTACTAACTCTGGAAGTAATTATACTAAACCCTTTCTTTCCAGTGCCTTCATTGACTAAAGCTAGAGAAGTCTCTGCCCTTGTCTCTCTTCCATATCAGTTTTACAACCCAAAAGCATCTGATGGACATTCATGCAAGAATGTGTCAGTGGAAGCTCTGAAGTGAGCACATCACTAATTAGAACAAACCATAACAACCCTCTGGAACACAGTTAAAGTATTTTGGCCAAACTTTTTCAGCTCTTACTTGCCATCTCCTAATTCAAACATTCAGCCAATATGTCAGAGATTGAAAAACAGTCTGTAAGAAGACATGTGCTGAAAAGCTTCCATTCTGCAATGTGGGGTGAATACTTAGGAGGAGCAGTTGGAATAAATAGCTATAATTCTGGCATCATGTAGAAGTGTTTCTGCTTTGCTGGCAGGGATTTGTAAATCAAATGTTTATTGCAGTTGTTACTGACACGTGAACAGCAGCTCAGGATAAACACTTTTGCAGGAGTGTGGTCTTCAAGCCTTTTACTGTGAAAGAAAGACCTTGCAAGGTCAACTGTAGAGCAAGGGCAAAACCAGCAGCTCCATGCAGAGGCATCAAGCTGCAGTACGAGTGCTTCACATGCAGGACTCCAAGGAAACTCTGAAAACAGTGGGTCAAAGGAGAAAAAGGAAGAAGCATTACAGCGTCAGCTGGGTCATGGTCTTAGCAGCTGAGCAGCAAGGGATACGTGAGGACTGCTGTGAATGAGAGGGGAGAAAACACAACAAAACACACAAAAAGCAAGCTTTCTGTCAGCTCTTGAATACCATCTCAAACCCAAATCAGTGGCTTGTGACTGATTTTTAAAGAAGGAGCTAAATGTGCTTAGCAACCACAAGCACCAAACACAGCACTGAAAGGTCAAGAAACATAGCATAAAAATAATAATCTAAATGTAAAGGGCAAATTCTCACTTGTGGTTTTTCTGCTGAACAGACTTACCCCTTAATCAAAATAGTTCAAATAAATGCCCAGATTAGCCTCAATTATCCAGTCTTGAGTCATTTGAAATTCCAGGATAACCAAGGATATATTGCCTTGTTTATTCACTGAAACTATCTTTACTAAGAAATCTCTTCTCCTTAAAGAATTTGAGCAATGTGGTTTGCAAAGGCAAAACAGAAGTGGGAGATATCCTCTAGTGTTTAGGAATGATATTATTTAATATTTCCACATAATGATTTCCAGATCTGTGTCAATGTGCTTAGAGAAAGGCAGTGAAGGGCAGAACTATCGTGATGTGAGAGCTCAAGGCCAAACACAGGACCGAGGTCTCCTAACTTTAGGTGTGGTGTTGCACAGATCGTGTCTAAGCTGTGCAAATGAGCACAGAACAAGCTGAGTCCAGGCACAAGAGCAGCCCCTGGCCCTGTCTGAGGCAGCGTGGGGCCGTGGGGCTCAGTGCTGGGCTGGCACACCCGTGCTGGTTTGGGACTGGATCCAACTGGCACCACACAGACCCAGAATGCTGGGAGCCCTCCCCAGTCACTCTGCATCAAACCACACCACCAGTCCCCACCTCCTTGCTACCCAACAGAGCCATGGCTTGCATTGCTCACACAGCTACAGCAGTTACTAGCCATGGGCAACACTCAACATGTCAAACAAGCACCCCTAAGAGCCTCCAGTTGGAAAACCTAAGCTAAATGGTTCAATTTTTAATAAATTACAAAGTACCTCACCTTTCTTGATGATTCAACACTCACTTATTAGTTCAGCAACACCTACAGCAGATATTTCAATCCACAGGGAGCTTTATGCCCTGCAAATGTATATTTTTTAGGTTCTGGTCATCTTCCTCCCTAGCCTTTGAGGTTAAACAGCTTAAATGCAGCTGTTAATCACCTCCCTTGATGAAGCTAATGAGTACCTCACACCCTCATCTGAATCCTACCTATTGGGAAGGAATCCAAAACAGCACCTAATTTAAGGCTTCCAGTGTAAAACTACAGATTTCAGACTCATCTGTGCAGATATGAACTATCTGAATAAATCTGCAAGGCTGCTCCCACAAACAGAATTATATTCGTCCTAAACATCTATCCTTTCCAGAGAGAACTTAATCCATTTATATAATTTATCCTTACTTTTTAATCCAAAACTACCTGACTTTTGGTTACATGTTTAATTGAGAGCTCAGAAAGCAGACAGTCCTTTCACAAGAGTCTCAAAACACTCCAGAAATACTAAATAAACAAGTCTTTTTTTTTTTTTTTAATTCAGAAACAGTTTAAAGAAATTTAAATTCACATGGAAGTACATAATTCATTTCATTATAGCATTAGGGCTAAATAAAAATTTCAATTGTTTGCATTATGAAGCAGGTATAAAATATGTGCATTAATTATGTACCACAGCTGCTTGATTCTCAACCATAACTTGATAGTCATATTAAAAGAGGAGGTTTATCACACAAAACAAAAATCAGTTTTGAAACCATAATCTGTAAATATAAACACACCCAAATGCACTCAGAGCTGTCTGTGGTAGGACTCAAATTATTGCTATTTGGGTGGGAGGGCCAGTGAGGATGTTTTCACAGGCAAGACACACACATTGTTTGCATGCATAAACCTCACAGAGTACAATCATGGCCCTCATATCTGTTAACACATTTCATTTGGTGACAGGAATGGGTACACATTTGTAACCAACAGATTTGGAAACCCTGGGTTTTTTGTTAATTTATAAATCTTTTTACATGAGGTCCAAATTCCTCAAACATACAACGTTCATGCAGATTCATGTGTATTACTTTGATGACCTGATTAAGTGCCAGAGCTCACATACAAACACAGACACAACCAAAATGAAGATAAGGTAGATTCTTTTGTCAAAGATGTATTTGAGATTAATGGCAAGCTGACAGACTGAATGGGTTCCACTGCACAGAGGCAATTACTGCAGTAGGTAAAGCAAGTGATAAAGATTTATTTAGTATAAGGCTGATATTCATTAATCTCTTTAAACCCCATGTTAAGGTTGTTTAAAGTACTGTAGTTCTTCTCTGGAAAGGTCTGTTGAATCTATGACAGAAAAGGCAGACCTGCATAAATGCAGTGCAAGTCTCCATGGACTATGACATTTCTATACCTCCACAGGGAGGCAAGTATTTTAGATTAGTTTGGTTAGCACTGCAGATGCAGCATGCTGATTTACTAAACTCTGATGCAAGTTCCAAAAATAATTAGCTTATCAAAGATCCACTTTCCTTCCTCCCTTTTATTAGTGTGCTAAATATGGCATTGTTGCAAGGAAATAATTTCACGAGTATTCAAACACTAAGCACAGACTTGTCAAAACTGAATCCTTTTTAAAAAGAGCTCATTTTCAGTGCTCTCTTCTTTTGAAATATATTCATATTACATGACTATCTAAACAAATGTCAGCTGTGTAACTCTTTCCATGTTATTAGGAAATAAAGGAATTAGTAAGCCCTTCTGAAAGTCAAGTTATTTTGTTGATCCAACATCAACAGAGCCAGCAACAAAACAAACAATTAAATGGACACATGGCACAAAAGCTTTTTGTGAACCAGCTTTGAGGTGCCACACAAGAAACTTGTTGAATGGAGAAGAAGCTAAAATTTTGTACTTCAGTGGTAAATTTTCTTTGTTATAGATATTCATGTAGGAGGGCATTTTTTTCCCAAGGAAAAAAAAAAATCATTTTGATTTGTCATACAGAAAATACTCCCTTTGAAATAGGTTAGTTCCTTCAGTGTGTGAGCAAGAGTTGTTTCTCAACACATCAGTAAGAAAGAATACTGTTTCAAAAACCACGGTCAAGGTTCCCAGTTACTACTGGCGTGCATATAAATAATCAGCAAGACACCCACTGCCCCTCCTAATTTTTTATCTTCAGAAAGCATATTAAAATGATTTATTTCTAGCCTGCTACTCATAGCGAATGCAAGTCAACCTCTCCTTACCTTGCCAGTGACAGGGATATCAACAGAACCCCAGGTACCAACTCCCTAGTGAACTGTGCCTGGGGCAAAATCAGCTGCAATAATTCCAGCAACTGGAAATAAAAAGGAATGTTAACAGTAGAAGCTAATCCAGCACACATTGAAGTTACATCAACAGCTTACACTGTATAGCAGACAAAAATAAAAATCACCTATTCTAAATGCAAAAATGTATTGTAAGAGACCACACAAAAACAGTGAAACACATTTTAATCAATTTCAATTAGAAGGTATTTCAAGCCTATATTAAAACTTTCTTAAACTAGTAGAATCATGCAGAAATGGAATTATAAAAAACAGATTTGCACATAAAAGGAAAGCAAGTCAGCAGGTGCCATCTTCATTTCAATTGTAATATATTAAACATTTTTTGTTACTGCTTTTTTGTGGTATTCTCTCACAAAGTTTTCATACTGTAGGATTGCTTAACCCAAGTTAGCACAAAAATAATGGGGTTGGCCCACTGTTTCTCTAGCATTTTTTCACCCAGACACTTCCTTATTTCTTCCCTGCTCTCCCTCTCTCTATGTGGCCTCTACAGTTTCATATCTTCATTGAAATGCCTTCCAGAAATGCCTTTGTGCTGACAGAGTTGCCTTTTCCAAAAGAGCAAAATTCTCCAGAGACTGGGGTTTCCAGATCTGAATGCTTAATTTCATATTCCAGCCCAGCAAGGGCAAGGATTCGAAAACACTGGATCAGGTGATCAAACTACAAGGGCTAGTTATGTTGAAATATTCCCTTATTTTCTAATGCTGTTTCAATATTAACATCTATCAAAATATTTTTGAAGAGATGTATTAACATTTCATAAGCCTAATATCCAGTCTATCAGTAAATCTACCCACAGAACTCGGTGCCAATCATTAAATAAAACTAAAAGTAAAGAATACTATTATCATGTTAAATATGTTTTCCAAAATAATAATAAAACCCAACGACCCACAACACTTAAATCACAGAACAAGCAAGCCCCATTGAAACACCAACACTTCTGCCCCCCCAAAAACCAAACCCCAAATCCCCACACTTTGCCTGTCAAACAGCAGCAAATATTTAGAAACCACCAGTGTCTTTTATCCCAGTTATGATTTGTTTTCCTTTCCTTACTTATGAGGTAAACAAACTACTTTTTCTATATACAAAATTAAAAAAACATAAAACAAAAACAAAAAAAACACAAAAAACAAACCTAAATCACTTTGCTCTGAATTTAAGGGAAAAAATATCTTTGCATCAAATTAATCACATTAGTGTTACAGTTAAAATTCATTGCAACTTCAGTTTGAATTCAGCTTGGAGTAGTTCTATTCATGATCTTTCCTCAAGTCCTCTCGGCTGAGTCTCATATTTGAAAAGGGCCTTTATTAGTATCCAGGCCAAAATCTAGAAATCAATTTCTCTGGCTGTCAATTTATCAGACTTCTACAAAAGAACTATTAGGTGTCTAATATGCAAAATACTTCCTCCTCTTTCAGTTCTTTCTGAAGTGCTCAAGTATGGAATATTTCCATAGGAGGAGAATTCTGTGTTTCATGTCCTCTATCTTCAATTTCAAACTGTCTCAAATAAAATCATCATATAAATGTAATTTCATAAAGTAATTTTATACTATGGGATTGTTATCAATTCACAGAATCTGTTGTTGTCTGTAGCCTGTCTGTCAGTAACAATCAATGCATACCAAATTTTAAAACATTGACTTCTAACAAAAAATATAAACCCAAATTTCCTAGACAATAAGTTACCAATCTGCACAACTTGGGTCTCTTTCCTGCCTTTTCAATAGCAATCACAGAGCCCCTTTATTAGTTGAAATATCTCCAATATCATAATTGTGTAAAAGTGAAAATATCAAGGCCAAAGAAAACTAAAATTTAAAAACCAAAACCCAAAATATTCCCTGCTTGATTTTTTTTTTTAACACTAACACCAAACCAAAACCCCAAAATAATGTATTTTGCCCTTCAATGATGTTTTCATGATCTGGTATGAACAGATAGAAATGCTAAAAAAATTATTTCTCAGCATTGCCCCCTCTCCTGACAGATGTTCTCCCCAGCATCTCCACACTAAGGAGTTTGTCCTTGCAAAGGAACGTGGGAATCCTCTCCTTGGGTTCAGGAGGCCAGGGGGGTTCACAGGAAAGGGGGTTCACAGGAAAGGTGTTGAAAGGGATTGCCATGGCATGCACCCAGCCAGCATGGCTGTGCTCTCCTCAGGGATAGGATACAGGAATGAGACTGGGCTGGTGAAAATCAGCTGCAGGCCTTGGGAAGCAGCTCCTGACCTCTGTGGCCATTTGCCCCATCCCAAGCCGAGCAGAGCCCCCGAGCCCTGGCCCTGCAGGACTCAGCCAGGAGGAGCAGGACGAGCCAAAGGGGCTGCACTGGAGGTCCTGTGTGAAGGGCAGGGTTAACAAGGAAGGAGGACTCTGGACCTAGGCTATCTGCACAGGGGTACAGAGCAAAGAGCAAAACCAGGACATTGCTTCTTGTCTTGCCAATGGACAAAAACAGCCTTGCCCTCATTTCTTCACACCCTTCCTTGAAGGTACACTGATAAATGTACCCCCTGAACTCTCTCTTCTCCAGTCCCCTCTGTCTCTGACTTTGCTCAGGGAATAGATGATACAAAGACAATGCCTTCATCATCCTTGTGGCCCTTCACTGGACTCTGTTCAGCAGCTCCATGTCTCTCTTGCCTGCACTACTGGCTAACACAAGAAGGGGAGAATTCAGGATGCTGGGAATGTTGTTATGACAATTTAACCGTGGTCATGTTACTCATAAAAGGTGAAATCACCTGTGAATTTATTCATATTCATCAAGAGTGCTTGCCAAACCACAGCACCAGACAATCATTTTTTCTGTGTGAACCAAATCATTTACAGAAAAGCTATTTTAAACACTGCTTATAAGAATTTCCAATATTTTCATGTCCCAATACCTCTCAAGTCAGGCTCCCTCAGTGCCCTTAGTCAAATGATATCAGCCTCAGAATGAGAGAAAGATTTTAACAAATACATTTTAGAAATCTCAAAGTGATTAAAGTAGTTTTTCTATGCATAGTAATGAGGTGGTTTTCAGGTTTGCTCTTAAAGGGCTCAAAGCAAGTTTGAAGATGTGATCTCAGAGCTAAAAGTGACATGCTCACTGGAAAGCTGGTAGTGTCCCCTTTACATTATTATGCAGAAGTCTAATGTTTTGTGACAGAGTGGATTTTAAAATGCCTTGCATTAATCTCATTATCACTAAAACTGACCTAGACTTCAGGCCAAAGCACTCTAGTTAGAAATCCCACTTAGGAAAAGTGGAAAATATTTACTAGAAGGGGTATTTAAAAAGACCAAATAAAAATTATTCATTTAAAGGTGGAATTGAAGGCTAAGAATAATTCTATAAAACAGCAAAGTCACCTCTCATTAAAGATGCCAAAAGCGTTTGAGAGTCATTTTTCCATGTGGCTGTGTAATTAGACTATTTATCTGATACACAGGTGTTAGGAATCATGCTAGAGAGAGGTATCACTGTGCAACTTTATGTTAAATATGCTCAGTCCAAAGATTCAAAGGAATTGGAAAAATTCGGGTTGCTCAGAATTAGCTATACCTTCTCACTAGAATTTCTGGTATCCTATGTTTAAAATGGATTTCTTGAAATTGCTGAAAAACTAAAATAAGAAAAATGAAAATAAAAAAAAATCTAAAAGATCCTAAAAATGACAGGAAAACCACAGGCTTTTAGGTCTAACTGTCAAGGTCAACTGATATCATTAGACTTACATGAAGGAGTTACAGTAGGGAAATCATGTTAGGAAATATGGGTCAAGTCATCATGCAGTAATAAAGCTGTTACCTCCAGACTCAGTTTTTGAAATATTCTTTAAAATCTGTCATGGTTTAGCGTTTCTAATATTACAGTCATAATTGAACAATGATGTATGCCAATGTTTATAATGGGCCACTGAAATATTTATTTTAATGCTTTAAAGAAAATAAACAAAAAAAACGGCCCCCCTCCTCAAAAAAATCCCAACACGCAAATCCAAAAAAATCTTAATTTAGTCCACATCTACTTTTTCCCTAAACATGTACCAGCAGAAAAATAGAAAAAAATTAGATACATATATGCATGAAAGTATATTGTGTTTATGTATACTGAAACACTGAAGGTGAAGAGTTTCTTAAATGTTTGTGTGGGTACTGTGTAGAGCTGGACTGATAAGATCATTACAATAAAAACACAAAGACTCAACAGACAAAAAGAATAAATCCCATGTAAATAGGAATTACGGTGCCAAATTCAGACAAGGTGGCAAAGTGACATAATCAAGTAGATACAGCACTAAATCTAGGGCACTCCATTACTACCATCACAAGCTCAGTCTAAAAATTAGGTTGCAACATTCTCAAATGTATATTCTCATTTACAGTTTAGGGAGGCATTTTCCAAGCACTCTGTGTTGGCGTAACTACTCCCACTGAAGTCACAAGGACCTTAACAATTGATTTCTAAGGAAGCAGGGTTAGGCTGAGCCCTTTTGAAATCCCACTGTAAATGATTTACATGGAGAGAATTGGAGCTTCTATGGCATCCTTAGGCTTATAAGCACCTCCAAGGGCTTGAAAAAAAATGAATGATTAGATACAAAGTGCTCAGTACACACCGAGTAAGAGCTCACAGAAACCCTTGGACATTCAAACCTGCTTAGCTAAGAAGAAAGCGTGCAGATAAACTACCCCCCATTTTTAATAACTGCTGCTCACATGAGCAAACTGGTAGTTAAAGATTATCAAAAGACAGCTACAGAGGGACAGCCAAGAGCTCTATACGCCATCCCCACAGATCTTCATTCTCTCCTGCCTATTCCCAGCTCAAACGCGCCTTGGCCCCCCCTTGAAAATTCAAGCTTTAGCTTCTTTTGTCCCCTCTCAGCCCTGCGTGGGGTGGACAGAGCAGAACTGCCTGCAGAGGCAGATCAGGGAACAGGCAGACAACCCTGGAGGGAGGACAGGACAAAATATGCTCATGCACTGTATTGCCTGGCCACAGCGTGGGTTTAACAGGGATGCAGCCCCAGCTCAAATGTACAGAAAGACCCTCGATACTCCAAAATTAGCTACCAGAAATGCTGACATTTCAGTGGATCACAGCAATTAGCTGAGTAGGTTTATCTATTTTTTGTATGATTTTATTTTTGTACTTTTGAACACATGTCAAATGTAAGGTTTTTTCCAAGTTTATTATGAAAGTATGCACAAAATTGTCTTATATGTTGCTCCAATTTAGGCCTTGAAATAGTAGTTTGATCTCTTTTTCTGAAGCTAAATACAATGGAAGCCATTTAAATGAATAATGCATTTTTTTAATGGAACAGAAAAGTAATATAAGTGGGGCATGTTAATTCCCAGGCATGCGAAATTTATTGTCACTTAGGTGCCCACTGGGAATAATTTATGCATCCTCGATTAAGAAAATATTTTTAATTTGAATTTGCATATTTTACTCATTACAACTAACCTTGACACAGTCCTTTTTCGAGGTGCCATGCCCTTAGGTGGGAGTTTACAAAATGTCCGCTTACCAGGAAGAAATAATGGAACAAAGGTGCACACTTGTTTTCTAAGGAGAAAAATAATGTGTGTCTGGACAATAAACACCTTGGCTTGCAATGCTCTTTGCCTTTGTGTACTACAATTAAAACTGGGTTAGAATTTATTCTTCTTTCTTTAAAGAACACATTTATCCAAGACCTTGAAATCAGGCTAATGCAAGGATAGTATGGTAAATTCCAGTGCAGAGCAACAACTAAAAAAACAAACAAACAAGAAACTAGAAAATCACAAGGGTCAAGTAAAGAGAGAAAAAGCTGGCAGTACAACTATTCTCTCCATCATCTGCCATTACAACAACATACACACACCAGTGAACAGTTTATGGAAAAGCATTTGGTCTTCCCAGCTTTCTTCTGACAGGTCAGCAACTGTGAAGTTCTAAGATCTATAAAACCAGATGTTAAAAGTGTTCCCATTAAACCACAGTCAAAGCCACTCTTAAAACTCTTGTCTCTAAAACTTTCAGAAGCACTTACACTAATTAAAAAAAAAAAAAAGTCCCCAAAAGGCCCATGGATAACAAACACCTTTCCATTCCCCATGTGGGCTTCGCTCCTCTCCAAGTGAGACCCCTGCTTCAACTTCACTACTTCTGGGAAGTAATGACATCCAGTTTCAAACATGCAAGGAGATCCTGCACATCCACAGGCATTCCTGAATAATATCACATAGTGGCATTCATACATAGCTTTCTAAAAGAAATTAGTCCTATTTTAACCACCACAATGGGAAAAAAAAAAAATCAAAAAAGTAGTAGTTAAAAAACTGCCTGGAAGAGGAGATCAAATTCCTGGCCACCTCCAAGTTGACAAGTTCACATTCTAAATGTTTTTTACTATGAATTTCCTGCAGAAAGAGGCTGTAACTAAAAATCTGCTACATTCTTAGCACTAGATCAAATGTGTTAGAATTTTACAAGCTTATAGAATAACTGTCCAGACTGAAATGAAGCTCTGCAACTGACATAATTTATCAGATCTTCACTCTTAAGAAAACCTGTCAGTTTAACAGCTTATTTCATGGAGGGCTGCAGATTTCAGAACTCCTTACAAGAAACATGGCTGAAACGTCATGGAGGTTTCAAATATGATTGAATTCATCCTGATTACCAGAAGGTGTTGGCATTGTGTTGGTTACAGGGTGAATGCTAGACCACCATTTAATTTCCAGGCTGCAATCAGACCCATGCTGGTGTGCTCCAGTGAACACAAGACCCCACCATAGCTGCCACAGATGAGCCTGTCATTTACTGGATGAGATTACAGGAGTCAGGACTGACACCCAGCAAATTAACTAGAACCTCACAAATAGCTCATACAATACATTTAAAAACAAAGTTGAAGAGTGTCTTTTAAAGGTGTCTGAGAATTACCTAAAGAGCATATGCTGGCCCTGCTAAGATGCTGTAGTTTCATAGCCATAGCATGACTCAGAAAATCTGCTTTACTGTCCTCACAGCTGTATTCTTACAATTATAACTTGTGTGAACTGCAGCTAGCCCCAAACTTTATCTTAACCTCCCCATAGGCCACATTTCCCTTTCTGCATTAATTTCATACTGAAGTTCATAAACAGCATAGTGTTTCCTACAGTGCTGGGTCAGCTGCTCAGATCCCAAAAGGACTTGGGTGGCACAGAGGGATTTCTACTGAGTGTGAGCCCAACTATCCTGGAACCACAGAAGGGTGTGGGTTGGAAAGGACCTTAAAGCTCATCCAGTTCCACGCCCTGCCACGGGCAGGGACACCTTGCACTACCCCAGGTTACTCCCAGGCCACTCAGCCTGGCCTTGGACACTTAGCAAGGATGGGGCAGCCACAGCTGCTCTGAGAACCTGTGCCCAGGCCTCATCACCCTCACAGGGAAGAATTTCTTCCCAATGTTTAATATATGCACCTCTACAGTTAGTTTTGGCTGGATATATTAGGATCAGAATAGCAAAACCAGGGGCCTCCATTAGAGGCAAACAGCTGCTCCTTTTGCAGGGCATCTTTCAACTGAAATATGACATTCCCTTGGGAGTACCTGTGTTGCAGGTTCTCAGTTGCAGTTTGGGAACTAAAATGCTCTGCAGAGTTAATTGGCTGTTTAGAGGTGGAATTATGAAGCAAAATATTCTTTGCTTCTTTTTTACAACAGTAGAGATGGTGTAAAGGCCTTATTTCTGTGTATGTTTTATGCATACATTGCTGCAGTTCAAAGCCTACTTTGCTTATCCATAGAATTTTTCAGTTTCCTGTAATACATACCTAGCCAGGATTTCTTGTTACATTTGTAATAAATACTTAAAATAGAAGGATGAAATAGATATTAGATGTACTACCAAGCCATTTATAAAGGAAAAAGAAGCCAGGTCAAGCTGGCATAAGCAAGAAAATAGCTCATATGGGATCAAAGGTATCTCTGCTTTAACCTGACAAGTTCCCCACACCACAAAGGGGTAACTGCTGGTATGTCACAGATACACTCCTGAGGTGGCAGGGAGTGAAAGAAATGACTAAAAGAGAGTGTGATAATGAAATACTGTCCTTGAAATGGATATCCCTAAATAAATGGATATCCCCTATACCTGCCACACAAAAAGCCATCCTTAGGAGTGCAGTGCAGAGTTTAAAACAAGTATTTTCTCACTAAAAACTCACATATTACACCACTTCTGCTCTAGGCTGAAGATACATTCCCCTCTCCCCCAACACACATCTTATGGCATGCCCATGTGCTACAAAAATCTGATATTCCAAAGGAGAACTATTTCATGTGATTTTTCTACTGGTGATATTTCCAGGGATGTTGTTGAAAACATATTGTACATATTATTTCATATGAATAACAAAAATCCCAGAATCATGGCTGAATTTTCACATTCAAACAACAGAGGTTTTGCTGAATCATTGTGCCTGATTCTTAGACGTCTCTCTTAAGGAGGAACTCTTTCTAAACATGTGCAGCTTAACTTTATTTCTGAAGTTCCACATTTCTCTATACCACCCTTAGAGTATTAAGCAACTTAACTAGAATCAAAATAAAGTGTGCAATATTTGCCACATCTCTGAAAGACTGAGGGATTCAAAGCACTTTCATATATTCAAAAAAGGAAGACTCAAAATATTTACCTACACTTACTATTTTCAAAAGATGTTTTCCTGAAAAATATATTAAATAGAATGGTAAGTTAATACTGATGAACAATAACAGAAGTACTTTTTAAAACTTTTTTACCAAAAGAAAAAATATTTTGTAAATTGAGCTAAAGAAAGAAGAAAAGTCCTCATTTTGGCTGCGATAGAGCAAATTTTCTTCACAACTGATTTAATGCTGTGTTTTGGATTTAGTATGGGAATAATACTGATATCACACTGATGTTTTAGTTGCTAAGTTGTGTTGGCTCTAAAACAAGGAGTTTTCAGCTTCTTGTGCTCTGCCATGGATCAGGTACACAAGAAGCTGGGAGGGAGGATGGTCAGGACAGGTGACCCAAACTGGCCAAAGGATATTCCATGCCATAGAATGTCATGTCCTGTATACAAACTGGGGGCAGTTGACTGTGAGGGGCCATCTGCCTCTTGCCTCAGGAGGTGCTGCAGGGCCACAAAGCACCCATGACTCCCTCCAGGGCTCCCCAGCAGCGTTCCCCAAGTGCCCAGTGCCTCCCTGCCCTCTGCTCCAGGAGCAGCTCCTGCTCACCCACGAGCCGCGGCATCGGCGCGCTCACACCCATCCTGCCCCGGAGCAGGACCAGCATCCAGCCTGGCTGATGGAGGCTGGCAGCCAATTCACCCTCGGAGCACTGGAAGGGATCATAAAGCTGTTTAGAAGCCTCTTTGAAACCATTTACCACTACTGTGAATGCCACAGAAAATTTAAAAACTACGAAAATTTTCATCGGCCACAGCCCAAAAGGTTACATTTTTAACATTTTGATTTAATTCTCACACAGACTCAGACAACAAACTTAAAGCAAGGGTCCACTTCTTCTAATTAAGGATTTACAAATTCTGATGTCCCAGACAACTAAAATTCATCTTTTCTTGTACCTCCCAGAAAAATCATCTCACCTGCTGAGAGGCCAGGAAAAGTGAAATATTTCATCAATTTCAGTACTGGTTTCAGTACAGAAGTAATCTAACAGAAGTTATGTTGTTCCAGACTAATTCCTTAAGAATATAATTAAGTTATTCATTCTCATTTGAATGAATCTACTGATTTCAAAAAATAATACCTGAATAACTCAATTTTGAGTATATAATTTTATTGTGTTTCAATTAACCAAAATCTTTACAGACATTTTTTTATCGTGTTCTGCATGTGGACACATTGTTTATAAATTGGTTTGCCACAAGTCTGCAGGGAACTTTTACAGGGACCCTAAATGAAAGGGACAACACTGACACCAGCCCATCCTCTTCCCCAGGAAAGTGGGTGGCAATCCAACAGTGCAGGACTGGTCCTGGCTCAGCAGTTCCCTGAATTTAAAGTGTCAATATTGCAAATGGTTTTTATGAGAAATAAAAGACTTTAAATTGTTTAAGGAGTCATAAGCACTTTAGCATTGTCTGCCTTTAGGTGCTAAAACAGTCTGGACTCAATCTTTGGTACATGTTACATCATTTGGGAGATTTGGAACTAAGCTCCAGCATTGCATATAGCATAATATTAAATCACACACAATGCACTACAAGCAATCCTCTGCTGGCCCAATCTACTAAAATGATTTATTCACAGAAAGTTTAACTGTGCAGCAGGGAGACTGCAGCACATTTGCACCTTCACAAAGAACCCTTGTCAAGCAAGTCACCAGTATAAATGCCATTTGGGCAGCTTTAGACCAGAGTGAGATTTAGAGTTTTGAAATAAACCCGTCTTCTTTCAATACGAAAGGACAACCAACATTTTATATGGAAAGGATGCAGTTTCTTATGCACAAACATATAAATACATTTTATGGCAGTCACCTAAGAAAAAAAAAAAAAAAAAAACCCCTCCAAGCATAAAATAACAGCCCTGCCATAATGCAACCTGTTGTTGCTCCTTGGAGTGATTAAAATATGGCTTCACCGTGCTGAAGTGTCTCTCCTCCCCCTCACACCAGCAAACCCTTTCTTCTTCTGCATTTGTTATACATTCTCATTTATATTATCTATCTAGCTGTCCATCCTTAGATTGGAATCTGCTTAGAACAGGCACTTTTCCTTCTTGACCATTCAATGAGCACTGCAGTTGGTGATACCATGGACAAATATTAAATGAACCTCTCTGAAAAGAGACAACTGTAAGAGGGAATTCTATTGTGTAAAACAACCGTTCCCACAGAAGAGAGCTAAAGTACTTAACTAGTTTTAACTCAAAAGACTATTCCAAATAGGGAAACACTCCTCTTTTTGCTTGTATGAAAATGTATACAGGGCAATTTTAGGGGCCTCATCCTGACCAACTTTTGGAAGCGTGAATTTTTGTTGATAATTTAAGAGGAATTGTGACTGTTTTGGGAAGTTTAATCACTGCCTTTAAAAATACATCAATATCAGAAATGGTAGTTGGGTTGGTTTAAAAAGTTGATTATGGAGAGAGGGAAAGATCTGTAAGCAAAACCCCATCTCATCATGCAAAGGGAGCAGTGCACGAATGAAAGACAAGGGCTACAGGCTGACAGTATCTCTAGAGCACCTGCATTCTGCCCTGTTGGAAATTTAAATAACCTTACAGCATGAAGTAACTCTGAAATTAGAAGCTGTTAGAAAACACTTTCCATAATATTTGTGTTATTACTTGCAAGTTCATCTTTTCTGATAGAGGATTTCCATCTAGTTTCATAAAATCTGTCAGAAAAATAATTTTTAAAAAGCTTCACTTAAGTGGAAAAACAATTCCACAATTAAAAACCTCATGAAATAATTTCTGAAAATTACACGAGTTGTATTCAGGTACAGCTGTGAAAAGGGTATGCACAATTTGCTGCAAAGATCCACTCAAACTCCCTCCAATCCTGTACCCTTTTGCCCTCAGCATCCACCTTCTCCCCTGTTGAAATCAAGAATGCAGAGTGGATATTGAAATTAACTAGTACAGTAAGTGAACTGCAGAATTAGTACCAGTCTAGCAAATTAAACAAGGGAATAACCTAAATTTTTTTCCATTTTCTTTTTTTTTATTTCCAACAAATTAGAGGGCTCCAGTAGATTTTATCAAATACTGAGCTCCCCACTCTCTTTCTCAAACTGTATAAATGCCTTGAACTCCCAAAAGAACATCACCATTCCTTAGCCCCATGTAGTTCTCTTTCATTTACCCACTTCCACAGCACCATTTTCAAAGACTTATTTTAGCCAAAGGGAACAAAAGTGGAAATCCTGAAAGGAGATCTGCAGATTTTTCCAGAATTTTTACTCTGCCCCCTCCACCAACTGTCCACAAGACCTCAACTCCCCCACTGGGATATCCTTTATGGATGACTCCTGAGGCACTTAAAGATTAAAACAAAGGACGAGCCTCACAAGTCTTACACTGCAATGCTGGCCACAATAGTTTAGTCACCCTCTCTGAACGCAAAAAGGAGCCCAGCCTCACCTTTGAAGTTGTAAGCCTTAGTCAAATTCCAAAAAACAACAGCCAGACATGACTATATATTATATAATTTATTTTGTGAACTACACAGATTCACACATGCACTTTGTGATCTGATCGGGCGCGAGTGCAAAACATAGGTGTCACCTGCCAGGTTGAAAGTGTTTTCTTTAAAAGGTAGTACTAAACCAAACAAAATTTACAAATTTCCTTATGGAACAATGCTAAACATTTAGAAAAATAAGGAAAATGTCTCTTTAATGCATAAGCCATTCAAAATTGGGCCCCAAGTGTTGTGCGAGGCGAACTACAATAGAGCGCCTGCAGGCTGCTTCAGAACTGCACAGGCACTGAATGCAAAAAAGAACCACAGTGCTTCCATGGTGGCATCAGTTCCAATTTAAGCACAATAATAGGGCAGAGCACAGTATTCTGCACTTGCATCACAAAAGGAAAAGACCAGCAATCTCAAATTTTGTGTACAATCCCTAAAACAGATGCTAAAAATCCACAGCAAAACCCCACGATCCTATTTTTCACCAGGTTCCCCTCACACAAATTAGAAACACCTACTTTACATATGCAACTGATTAATTCATTGCAAATCTTGCTTCCCTATAACAAATTTTCTTTGCTTTCAAATAACTCAATTTCCAACCACTCCCATGGCACAATTTAACCTAAATAAATCCATTCAGGTATGCTCCTCTCATCAGTTATTTTGCAGAGTAGCAAATTCTAACTATGTATTATTGGGTGAGTCTTGTACATGGATATGGCGTTAGTGACACAAATGGGCCAGTTTTGGTGATGAATTTCTTCTGGTGAACTGAAAGCTTTACCTACAGCCTCCTTCTCCAGGAACAAGGCCACAGCTGTGCCACCAACTGAGCCCAACCTGGTACCTTTAGAGGGGCCATCACTGGTACCTTCTCTGTTTTCATGATGCAGACACACAGAGCATGTCACCCCAGAGTACTCTGCTCATGTAAAAGATGTAGAAAGATGACAAATCCAACCATGTATCAAGCTGTTCCTGAAATAGCTTGCTAAGTCATAAAAATGCAAATCTTGCCAAGCTGGTGAGACTAATAAATAATAGAACATCTTTTACCAAGTCTAAGCTGCGCTAGACAGAAGCAAGGTTTGTTTTGTTGGGGTTTTTGGTTTTGTTTTTTTTTTTTTTTTTCTGCAGAAAAGGTCATCTTTGTGAAAGAAGAGGCAGAGATGATTTTAAAGAAGGAAGAAAGGAGACCACTGGAAACAGGAGTCCAGGAAGACAACTGGTGAGATAAAGCCTGATGAAAGCCTCTGATCACTAATCTGCAAAGAACCCAGTACCTTGTTTTGCAACACCTGCTAAGAAAAAAACATTTCAGTGACATGTTATCTGAATGAAACAGATTAGCCCTTGGGATGTTATCTTGATATAACCATAAATATGTTCATGTGTCTTCTAAAGCCCAAAAAAAGGGCACCTGTGCTATTTAGTCTAAGGTCTCAGGTTAAATAGGATGTAGACTTCCACTCAATAGCACCTCTCCTGAGCTCTCTAGATCTTAGATGCCTTAGAACATGCCTCTCAAGAAAATGACAGTGTTTAAATCAGGACTTCAAGTGACAGAGAACCTACTGGGGCAAGATGTTCCAATGGTTAATTACACTACTTTCATTATGGTACAGAGGGCAAAACTACTCTGCTCAGGAGACATATCAAAGTCACCAGAGGACAGCAACCTCATCTGCTAGCTCCAATTCACTTTATGAAAGAAATTCAGGCTAAAAAGACAAGGCACACAAACCCTTTCCTAAAGCAGGATGCAGTGTACAACATTACACAAATAGACACAAAACCCTCTTATCTCCTTCATTATGGCAAGCATGTCCATCTCTGTCTAAAATACAAACCCATTCCTCTGCAACCCAGTGTGAAGTTCCAAGTTTGAAAATACTCTGAATTTCATAATTTCTGACTGATTGAGGCAAGGAAGGAGACACAAGCAAATGTTTTTCATTCAAAAATATTGAACAGCACACAAAATAATAATCTAATAACTTAATGCAATGCAAGCCTTTTGGAGCTGAAACACAGCAGCTTTATAGTAACACGAGCTGTTTAGGACAAGAAAAGATTAATATTTTATCCCAATGGAATTTCATGTGGAATTATGATAAGAATGTAATTTCCCAAGCTGACTAACAAGCCAGGCCTGTGAGGAGGTGTAACACCCCTTCTGCACATGAAGCAGCCTCAAATCTCTAGTTATCACACATGTTAAAGAGTTTGCTTTCATACATCACCCAAAGTCAGCACTGCAGCTACCCACTGGCTCCTATCACTCCTCTTAGCCCCGCTTATAAGCCGAGTACTCCTCGATTTTGTCTTGAGCATCATCTAAATTCTTTGCACAGGACATCTTGCCTGAGGGACATCCCAGATAACTGCTCATCTTCTAAAATCTGGAAAGATTACAGGAGAACAGCATGTAGGATATACTACAGAAAAAAACCCTTTAACTGGCTGGGTAAAACATCTATTCAGACTTCTGCATCTCTAGTTTATACACATTGTGTATGCATTAACTGAAATATTTATCAAGTCAGCTGCATTGTGTTTATAAGTGGGCCTGTACTGAAAACTTGAGACAAAAAGATATTTTATGTAAGATATTTCAATCAGAAAAAACCCTCTTCAAACAAAAATGAATACTTATGCAGAACAAATTAAGTAATACACTCACATCAATAATATCCAAGTAACATGGTTACTTCTTCTGAAGCTTGTTTTTAATGGAAATCCACTTTTCTGTCACATGCAAATGGCTTATATAGAAACATCTATGGAATATAATTTTTTATTTCACTCGATGTAATCATAATACATGTGCTCCTTGGCTGGAGAACCAAAAAACATTAATATTATGACTACAAATGAATATTTAACCTAAGAGAGTACTGCAATTTCTGAATTCTGAAGCTACTTTTCACCTAAAAACATTTACAGTGATGTAGTGCACATTTTAGGATATTCACAATGACAGTCACATCAGTAACGTGATGCAAAGCACCATACTAGCATCAAATCCCTCCAATGGATCAATATAACTCAAAGAATTTTTAAGAGGAAAACCTCACAAGGGTCATGTAACTGCAATCTTCATCCTATGCATCTGTCAGATAGCCCACAGATTTTTGTATCAGTTTCTTCTTATCCTCTTCTCACTATTTAAGTTTTCAGGCCATTTACAGCCCCTTGATGTTCTCTTGGTGTTACCACCCTGGGGTCACCAGTGTTCCTAAGCTCTCTGCAAACCACCACAACCCCAAACAAAACAGCCTCCAACAGCAGCACAGCTCCAACGACCAAGAAGAAGAAAAAAAGAGCAATTCTTGAGCACATTTCTCAGTGTAATGAGGATTCTGGCAGAGCAGGATGAGCAAGTATGATGGTTTTCTCTAAAGGTGGCATTTTAAGTGTGCTGCCACCATTGTCCAACAGGACAGGTGCCTTCCAGCACAGTGTGGGTAAGAGATGAGATGGGATGAAATCTGGGATGCAAAGGAAAAAGGCTCATCACACATGACTGTACCCCCTGTGAGATGGGGACTGGCTGTGTGCCTGCAGCTGATGGGGAGGAATTTGTAATGCCACGGGAATTGCCAATGCACTGATGCTGAACTGCATTCCAGGGACTAAAGACATGCAGGGGATGGATATGCAAACATTACCATGGGGTAACAACTCAGCCACACTTAAACCACTGGTAACATCTACTGTGCTGAGTAGTGGTTTACACTCAAGAAAAAAACTACAGTGAACAGCCCCATGTGAAAACCCCATACACACAACACCAGTAGGAGCCAAGGCAAGGCCAACAGAGACATTTTGTGGTGGTTTTGAAGATTATGTTCTCTTTACCTGGTCAGTTTTGCACAAAGGCCCTTCTTGGCTGGGCAAGCACATTGTCAGAAAAATTCTAAACTCATAAAACAAACCCTCACATGTCTGGGATTCTCATGTATGTGTATTTTCACAGGGAAAAACAAAGACATCTTGTATTCTAAATTCAGCCTAGATTTCCAGTATCCAGATAATACATCCCAGGAAAAGCTAGATGACCCCAGTTACATTTTTGTCTTGGTGGTCCTAGCATGTGCAGCAAATCCAGCACAGCTTCAGCATACAACATTTCTGTACCCAGTCAGTTCATCAGTCATGATTCCTGCTCCAAGTCCTAAACACACGACAAAGTCTTATTCTAATGGAGTTAACTGGGCCATCAGGCTGAGAGTCTCAGTCAGAAATATGGATGGTACAGCCAGAATTCAGCTTGAGAATGGGTCTCAAGTAAAAATGGAAATCCCTTTGTGATAGACATATGAAAGCTGAACAGAAACTTGCCTTGTGCATTGGAGATACTTTACACAAATATCAGCTGATAGTGACACAACCTGCAACGCTTCATACCAATCCCAGACACAACATATTCCTGAATAGATCATAAACCACAGTAAGCACCATGGTAATAGGCAACTTTGAAAGTTACTAAATTTCTGAAGAGCACAAAATATCTATATTAAATAAAAGCCATACATGAAAATCTATTTCTAAAAGCATTTTCCGTTCTTTTTTTTCACCAGACAGCAACTATCCACTATCCTTCTCCCCATCATAGCTAACAACATAATGAAACAGATGCTATAGTGATAATGGATAATTTATAAATTCTGCATCAAATACAATTTCAAATCTAACGGATTGCATTCTATCTAATTAAGAAATTTTTATATAGTTCTTTCACATGTATAAGCTCATAAATCATATAATACACTGCAATTACCAGCCTAATGAACTGAAAGGAATGCTCAAAAAAACCTCAAACCCAAGATTTGGGCAGATAACACTACTTAATAACTCAGAATACAACATTAAAATTATTATTAGGATTACTACCCTCTTAGCAAAATACAGATGTCACATCAATTTGGAATTAAATGTCAGTATTCAACAAGAAGCCAAAGTAATTATAGTTTGTAATTTTAATATGCTTACTTATACCTGCATAATTTTCAAACTTTAAAAAAAGCCCCAAAATAGACATCTCTACAGGAAAAAAAATAAAAACAAAATAAAAAATCTCCATGGCTCAAACCCAGCCATCAGACAAATTCAAAGAATCAAAAAAACATGCATTTGAATTGCTCCTTTACAAGTGGCCAGTAAGGCACTTTGTGAAAATTACTGGTTTTCAAATGATATTTAAGTCTCACTTAGAGAGGAAAAACTCTTTCAAAGAATAATAGATTTTTTTTTATTCTATCTTCAATGGTCAGATTTCCATAATATGAACTGCTTGATAGTCACTTTCCCTTTAAATTATTTTTTAACCATACAGGCAGTCACATCTGATTTCTGATTCTCCTTACCTTACTTTTCCTTTCAATTACTTCAGTTCTTAATACGAACAATAAGAGTGCTCATTGCATGTCCTCTGTGGGACTCCTGGAACTTAGATACTCAATAGACAGGTGCATAGATAAAGATTCAAAGTCTTTGTTCCACTGTCCAGACAGAATATGTTTAATCTTTTTTCTACCTTTTCTATGCCATTTAAACTTTAACCTAGTAGTAACTTTTACTGCCTTGATTCACAATTCAAAGGTATAAAGATGAAAAGTCCTTGCCTTGGAACGTAGCTTGAAAACTTCATTCTTAGTCTGTATTTCTTTTGAACTTCTTCTTGTGGTTTTTGTCTTTATTTTTCCAGGGTGCCAACTTTACAGTATAGGACTTTCCAAACCTAACAGCAGGGCTACTTGGAAGGAAGAAAAGTAGAGCAAATTTGCCCAGAATCAGCTCACCTTAATGGAAAATATTTAAATTACTGACCAGGGTTGATTAGAGGACAGTCAGTTGCTTTCCCCCCATCTTCTGAAACCTGCTACTAGTGACAGACTGTTGTATATAATTGTAAACATACACATCAGCCCAGCAAGCATGGGACAAAGAGCCAGTAAAAAAGTAAAAGAAAAACCACACTCTTTACAGCACAATACACATCACATTTAAGGGTACAGAGAAGATAATTTACAGTCACAATCATGGTATGTAATAATGTATCTTGTGTACCTCAAAGAAGAAATCTTTTGCAATAGCTGAGATAGATGTTAAAAGCATGGATCTTTCAGGACAGAAATATACACATTTTACAGAGTCTGGAAAAGTGAAATCTCTTCCAGGAGCATGAGAGGTGGTGCTGCCGTAGGTCACACTGGCTCAGCCATGGCTCAGTGACCCTGCTGATCCAGTAAAGCACCGAGCTGCTGAGCGAGGGGCCAGGGGCACGGCACACCTGCTGACCTGGCACCCTGCTCCAGAGGGACAAGCCACCAACAGAAGGGCGAGACACCAACCAGCTCAGCTTGCCAGAGCTCACCTCACTACTTCAAACTTCATGTGGGAGCTATCCTAATAAATAAAAGGTTTCTCTGATTCTTAAAATGTGCTGCCTTTCACCTCTCTTGGATTAGAGAGGGAAAAAAGCAAAGCTGGAAATGGTGTATAATGCCTATTATCTGAACTGCTTTTCAGAGCTAATAGCTGCAAGAGCTTTTGTAGCTCCTTTAGCCCTTCCAACAGGACTGTCACTCAGCTATGAAAAGCTGCTCTGCCTGCCCACTGCTCAGGGAAAACACAGCAAGGCCAGGAGGATGCTCAGTGCCTCCCCCAGCACGGCTCCCTGGAGCCCAATTACCATATCCTGCAGCCAGGAGAGGGGAAGAGCAAGCTGTGTGTCTGGGCATGGGGCTGGCTCAGTGACCACGGGAAAACAAAAACAGCTTTACAGAGCTGCAGCCAAGGGGTCTAGGGTTCCCTGGAATCAGAATCTGCAGAAATTGTGATCCAGGTTAGCTGGAATTTTCCAAGGCCCTAAAACACTTTCAAAGAATGAACTGGATCATTTTCATCCACATGACAAGCAGTATTCATATATTTACTTATTACAGAAGGATTTTAATGAGTACAAAGGAAAAATATAGCTGTGCTCATCTAACAACCTTTAATTATTGTATTTTCACTTCAGCAAATGACATTCTACCCCCNTATCTAACATCCTTTAGTTATTTAATTATTGTACTTTCATTTCAGCAAATGACATTCTACCCCCCTTCCTTAAGGAACTATAATTGAGTCTAAAAATCATACATTGTAAAAACTTGCCCAATTATTGCTTAGCAATTTAGAGAAACTCCTACTTTGCAAAAACCCCTAAAAGTCAATATGTTGTTTCAAGAAAACATCCATCGTTTATAGAATATCAGCGCATCATTCAAACTACTTCAGAATTACCAGAGCACTGTTCTTTACTGAAGTTATCTTTGCCAATTAAAGAGATCAAATGAATACCCCCTTCAACAAGGTGAAAGCCATCAAAGAGGCAGGATTACAGTGTGCAGACTGTCAGGTAGCAATGTGATTACCAACATAAAACCTGAAGCTATAAAAAAGCATTTAAAGTAATTATGTAAAGGATATGCCCTCACACTCTATCATTTAAAAACCATTTATCTCATTATTTAAATTTACTAACAGATGTAAACTCTTTTCAAACACAAAACTGATGTCCATCACTGCATTCTCCATGCCTTGGAAGAAATTTTGATTTTAATTTATTGAGCAATACAAACTTCCGAAGTGCTTCATTCACCATTCAGTCTAGATTTATAACCAGGTAATAAAAAATTAAAGGGCATATATATACTGTACTTACCAGCCTCTTTCATTAAAAATGTCATTGTTGAAGAACTTCCTTTGCTGAAGCATGTGGTACTTGGGGAAGCACCACAGATCTAATAGTACTGCCAGAGAAGTCAGAGGAAATATTCTCACTAACTCAAAAAATCCTAAAGTCTTCAAAAACCCATTTAGAACAATTTAGAGTATGAGTTAACTCTGCCTTCAGCAAGAAGAGCTGAGTCAAAAGATATAAAGAAAAGGCATGAAAGATCTAGGACAATGACAGACAATTGAGGGACTGCCAAAAACATGAGAGGAAAGAAAAAAAGGAGGGGTAAAGTCTTGACTGTGACCTATAAATTAAACTGCTATGACTCTTATAAAAACTTGTCAACCAGTTTTATCTCCCTTTCCATTTGTAACTTTTACTTTGAGTTCTACACTATTTGAACTAATATACAGTCCATACAAAACTATGAGGTCTGATTCTCTCCCTTAGAGTTAGTTATAAGATGACCTGAGAAACACAGAATTTTCTACAAGATCACTGACTGAAATCTGGAAAATGTCCATAGAGACACATTCAATGCTCTAGGATGCCTGTAAATAAGGCCTGACAGGTTTTAAGTTCTTCTATGTGATTCATAACTGAAAACTTAGAGTATGTTAAGGCTAGTCTTCCCCGATTTTCCTTCTCGATTTACTGGTGATACACTTTCAAATTTAAGACTTTAACAAACACCTCTGTCTCAAATATTACCCAAAGATATGCTTGGATATTTTATGCACAGATACAAGTCAAAGAAATCCACAAAATTCAGATTTTTGAGTCTCTTATTCCCTTCGGTATATTCAGTATTCATTTTTGTTATGCTCATGCTGGCATGAATTCTTTAATTTTCAAGCTTTCACACTCTGCTCTAGACCCCCTCAAATTCTAATAAAAAAGCAAAAGGATCATCTGTGACAAGTCTTACAGGAATTCTTTACTTCATAAAGAAATCATAAAAGAAATAAACCTATTTTAAACCTCATTGGATTTTTTTAAACTTGGTTACAGGGGATAAAGAAAAAAAAATAAAGAGAAGAACCTCCATTAAGTCAGTTTCCATGCCATTTTTGATTCCTTTCCCCCATTCTCTTGGCAGCAGAGAAAATCTGCATGCTTTCTCCACATTATGAGTCACTCAAGTAACACACTCTTGTCTAAGGAAATTCTGAACAGTGTAGAAATTTTAAAGTGTATGTATCTAGAAAAGAAGGCAATCCTAAAACATAAATATTCATTTGTATTTAGAGCCAGACTTGTCTATGTATTTTTTTAAATAACAATGCTTTTATTTGGTAGTCTTGAGACAGTCAGGAATCGTGTTACAATCAAAGAGTACATATTTTATCTAACAAGAAGTTAAACAGATTTCAGTGCAAGTGTTCGACACATTGAAAAAATGCTTCCTTCACCCTTCTTATAAAAGGAAAGGAAAATCCTCATCAATAAACTTACCCCATATTCATCAAATCCCAGACACTAATTATATCTCAGGTACAAGCATGGTGCCTGGAATACAGAGCAAGCCTAAAGTGGCAGTCAATAGATTGATTATTTACTAAAGCAGGATACAGATATAGGCACCCTACAGCTGACAGAACTGTCACCAGTGATATTGACTCTCCAGATTGCTTCCAACAGGTTCTTAGTTCTGGCTTCACCTATGACTTTCCATGGTTTTTGCTGCTACAGACAAACTCACAAACATCCCAGCTGGATCAAGGAAAACAGCCCATGTCCTGTGCTCTTGCTTCACAGACAGATATTTAGCCCTTTAAAACCTATCCTCAGAGGTACAGCAGAATCGCAGCTGCCCTGTAAATTTACAATTGTGTTTTCTTTGCATCATGTTAGCACACAGGGCAAAAGTGCTGCTCAGGGCTTAAGGTGTTGAACAGCACTGCATACAAAAAGAGGCAGACTGGCTTCCTGCTAAAAGCAACACTGAGACAGCTAGACAGTGACCAACTTAGTTTCTAAATCACTTCCTCCAAAAAAACCTTCACTAAACCAAGAGGATATAAAAGAAATGAAAGCCATATCTTATACCTCCAGCTGATTTGCAATCCCCATGCATGCAGTAGAATGTTGTAGGTACAACAACTCTTCAAGGACAATCATCAACATTTATCAGAACGCTGAAATAAGTTTTAAAAAATGAGATTACAGAGGATAACAAAGTCATCTAAAAGAGACTGCAAATATAGTATTGTTAACCTGGTTAAACTGAGCAAGAATTGTACATTGAAACACTTCAATCTCCTCAGAAGGAATCACTGACCTGTAAAACTGCAGCACTGGAAATGGTGTCCTCTTTTTTTGGTGATGTATGCAACAAAACCAGTTAAAATTCAGTAGGCTTTAAAATATTAGCTTGGCATAATATACCACAATCTGTGAAATGCAAACTGTGGGAAGGCAAAAAAGAAAGGACACACATTTATGTCTCCCCCAGGAAACTGCTGCTGCACACTAGCTCCTGGAACAGGCAGGACCTTTGGGCTGAAGTTGTAACCCATTATATATATATATATGTTCTTATGTCCTTAATGGATGCTGAAACCAGGTGAAAGTTGTTGCCAGTGGCTGTGGCCACTCTTCCTTATCCTCCCCTTGATGTAACAACACAAGAGTTACCAACAGACTCAGGCCCTCGTCCCTGTGTTGGAGCAATGTGAGTTTGTGATCCCAACCATGTGTCTCCACATCTGACATCGAGGCAGAATTTCCCTTAACAAAAACAACACTGATCAGCCAGGATCCTTGGGGACAAGGAGGTTTTTAATCAAGTGGTTTCATCTGTGTTTTCTGGACTCATGAAGGCTGGAGGTGCAGGAGGAACTCCATGCTATGGTTGGGTGTACCCCAAGTAACAGCTACTGCAAGTGTATTGAGCAGAGGAAGGAAAGGAAAAAGTCAAAGGCAAAGGACAGACATCCTTGCCTTGGACAGCTTCTGATGGGGGGCATTCAAATAAAGCATATGGAGAATTGTAGAACAGTTGTGCAGAGGTTATAAAATTATGTCTGAAATTAAATTTCTCCAGTACTACATAATGATAGTCCCAAAGAACCCTGTTGATTGCCATTCCTGAACCTAATGGTAGAAGGCAGCAACTTTTATTCTCTTGGTTAACGTGATCAATGTGTTTAATGCTTCTTAAAGTTTATGAATTGTAGCTGCTCTTGGAGCAATGCCAGACTGGTCAGTGTGGGTGAGCCGGAAGGGCTGGAGAGAGTTTGCTAAGAGTTTCCCTTGTATTTCATAGACTAGTTAAAATAATTATACAGCTCAGCAAGGTTTTAGGATTAAATATTTGATACACCTGAAACAAGAGAAAAATAAACAGCACTTGCACCTAATTCTAGACAGCTCCTAAAAGACTTCTAAGTGGCATTCAGCTAGATCTGCACTATCTCTACTTCTAATTTATTTTTGCAGGAAGTACCAGTGAGCATCCATTTTCAGGATTTAGATGTCCTGTTAAGTGAACTGCTCTGTGTCAGTGTCTTCTTAATCCTGTGAATGACATTGTAGGTTCAGAAAGTATGTAATGGGCACTCCTCTGGAACATTACAGAATCTGTGCCAAGACAAAGTTTCTTTGTACATAGAATAATTTCCTTTTGGCTCAATGCCCTCTCTAAGGTTAAAGATAACTGAAGCTCAGTGTCACCTAGACCCAAGTAGACTCAACTGAGTGTTGGACTAGGTTAATTTTACAAACAAATAAGTAAATTAAAACAAACCAAAAAGCCTCTTCAAGCCCTGTATTTTCTCTATCTGAAACCCATTAATTTAATTGATATTAAAAAGAAAGAAAAAGGAAAAGTAACAGGGATGTAACAGGGATGCAACAGGGATTCCTCAAATCATCACCTGCTTTATGACAGATATTAATTTAAATCATTTAAAGTGTAACTATGAGTGTATAATCAGTGTTTTAACTTGGAGGTCCAGCATCTCTCTCTAGTTAGGAAGTCAATATTTGAGCACACATTGGCACCTGTCAGCAGCAAGCCCAGTGCTGGCCATGTCAGCCAGAGCCTGAAACAAAACCTGAAAAGATCTTGAGCAGAAACCCACATGGCAATAGCCCATTACATGCCTCTGGTGAGGAATGCAAAATAAAAGCTTCCTGTTTTGGGGAGAATTATCTGAGTATGAAGCTACAATATTGGTGCAAATCAGATTTCTGAAGGATAATGAACACATGCAGAGTGCCCATCAAGCTGCAGAAAGCTCTTGCACACAAACCAAAGAACAAAAGATTGGTCTTGACCACACTACCTATACGACTTTGAACACTACAGAGCAGTTTTTTGAACAGAAACCTGGTACTTGACATTTCCTGGAACTATCCCCAGGAGGAACTTCTGATTTCTAGAAAACAAACATAAGCAATAGGCAGTAGCACTTATTAGTGTAGCTCCCAAATGTTAATAAACTTACAGCCTTCTGTAACAGAAAATATGCCAAACTTTCATTTCTGGCTAGTATTAAATGAAAGCCTTTAATAGAGACAATCAGCCTGTTGCTTCCCTATTTGAGGAAAAAACATAATTACTTCTGCATTTCTGGGCATGCTTACTACCAGGTAAATCCCACAGCTTTTTAACCACCACTTAATCGAGCCTTCTCTATTAAACCTGTCCTGTCTACCTCTCACACCAGTTAGGCACCAAATATGAAGGTCATTTACTTTACAGCTGAAGCTCAGCTGCTTCTGTCATGCTGTGCATGGGCTCACACAGCTGCATTTTTCCATGCTGTTAAAGCATAAAGTGACTGAAGCCACCTTAGCCCAGCAGCCTCTCTTGCCATTCCTGCCACACAAGAGCCTTCCTGTACAAAGAGATGTCAAGAGTTCCAACAGCCAGTGCCCTCAGCTGTAGCCTAAAGGAGGTTCAGACAGCACAAGGAAAAGTAACAAAGTCAAAACCATCATATCTCAAATCTGGTACCACATCTATCCCCTCCAAAACTCGTGTGACCTCTACCTGCTTTGTTCAAAATGGTAGAGTGAGGTTAAATGTTAGTTTGCTTTATTTACCTGAAAGACAAATGAAAAATATTTTAAAAATTCAAGGTTCTCTCAGAAAATCAGTTCTCATTTTAGGAGGCTGGATTTATAGAGGACATTATTTGGGTTTGGGTTTGTTTTTGCTTGTTTTTTTTAATTTGGGCTTTGTTCTTTACCTACCTGTCTGTCACATGGCCATGATCTGAAACGCTGAGGACAGAGAGTTCACAAATTTCTTTTTACTAATTAGCAAGAGAAAATGCTGTGAAGAAAGTTCTACCTTGAAATACATAATTCTTTAAAACTAAGAAAAAAGTGCATGGACAGACAGCAGTGAGACTAAAGCTGATCTTAAAGAAATGTTCTAGAGTCCTGAAAACATAAAACAATCAGAGATCATAGAATACCAGAAGTAAAGATAAAAACACAGTGTAAAATCTTTAGCAAAGAGGACGAAGAAAGGTAAAAGATCAAAAACTAAGTCAAGCTCAAAGCAGACATCCAGCATAAAGAATAAAAATTTTAGAGTTTATGTAAGAGTTAGTAAATGTTCTTCCAAAGAAATGTTTTGGAACTTTAAGGAAGGTTTGTTCATTTAGTAGAAGTCTTTTATATGTTGCTCTGCTATAAAGGATTATCAAATAAATTACAGCAAAAACTACCTTCTAAGTTGAAAAGTTCATCTCCCATAGCATGTCCTTTAAAATGATTACAAATTCAAGTTCCTTTGTGAAATTTGAAAAAGATAAGCCTGAAGATAATACTGTATAGCCTCTATTACAGGGTGCATAAAAAATAAACAGGACATGTTTATATCTACTTTCTGTCTAATATACTTAAGAGATCCTGAACTAACTCAGCTTTGCAATTTTATTGAAAAAACACTGACAAAAGTTAAAGAAACTAAGAAAAAGCTCACAGTAAAAACCAGTTTAATATCACAAAAACTACTTGTGTTTAAATTCAAATGCTCTCCCTTGATCATTACATTAGACACATCACACTTCAGTTTGGGTGCTAGGGTTGTACTATCACTTTAGTTAGTGAGCTGCACAATGCAAATAGATAATCTTAGGTGTGAAACACAGCTCTAAGTCCAGTTTCTTGGGATGTGATGAAGAGCAAAGATGAACTTCCAGAGGTCTCTGCACTCACCATCCATGGCAGCAGCCTGAACTCTGCTGTAATGTTCACTAGCTGCCATTCCCTGCTGCTGCCAAGGGTGAACGAGGCAGCCAGGGAAGAACAGGGCCTATGGAGAGTGTGTTTTGGCTCTTCCACAGCCACATTCCCACACATACAAGGAGAGCATGCTAACTGCTATCTTACTTAATCAAATATCTCAAGGAGGCTCTCTGGTTGACACCATGCTAGAGTGCAGCATGGTTCCTCAAACTTTCCTTAGGTGATTAGTAATTTCAGTCTTGGGGCTCAGTTCAAACACATGCAAAGCCCTTCCTCTGAAGCAGCAGCCAAACCTTCCCACGGACAGCTGAGCCACCACTGAAGCACAGACACTGACCAAGGCAGTCAGAGCTTTGCTACCCAGCTCCCACAGGCTGGGGACCCAGCAGGGCCTCCCAGTTCTGCTGCCTTGCTTTAACACTGCACCACAAACAGGGCACAGAAACCCAAAATCATTTGTGCATTTCTGTATTTATTTAGTGAGCCTTTGAATAATAATCAAGAATATCCAAAGAAGCAAGCCTACGAAATTCTTCAGCAAATGTTGGAATTACCAGTAAAATGAAGAGCTCAAGATCCTCTAGCACTCCACACCTATAAATGGGCTGTAACACACTTGAACACTGACCTGCACATCCCTCCCAGCTCCATATTGTTCAGAGGTCATTTAATGGGGCACCTACACTAGATCACAGAATGGTATTAATGTTTAGGGAAATGCAATGTCAAATTTAAGTATTTTACAATTAAGGTGCCTGCTAAATCACTTTAATTCTAATAATCTCTCAAAACATCTTTCCTGCCATTCTCAGAGGAGCACTGGCATACTTCCCATCAGCCAGCAAATAAAAAAACCCTCAAAGCTAAAGCAAGACAGTGTACCAAAAAGTCAGGGTTATGTAGGTAGAAGCACAGAAGACAAAGCTGTTCATACCTAAGTCTTGATAATACCTGAAACTACTGCAAGTGTTTGTTAAGAGCTTGAGGTAAATAGGTTAACTCTCTCATTTAAGTTCTTGCTGAAAGAATGCAGCAGAAAGAAGCCAAATACACCAAATCACAGTCCATTACCATAATCACAAAGCACTCATCTGTGATCTTCTGAATTATAAACTTAATAGCACAAGCACTGTTTGAGGGCACCATCCTGTGCACCAAACCATGTAGATTTTGGTAGCAGTAACATTACTGAACTTAGGCAGGTTTTCTGAGAGCTGTTGAAGAAAAAAGAAGTGTTGCTTGCCACCAAGTTGCATAGTGGTTTCTAAATTATTTTCTTGGGATAGTTACACACACATACCTCTCCCAAAACAAAAATCCAAACACTATCCAGAACACACTCAAAAATCTAAAAAGACACTTGAACTCCAACCAGGATTACAAAATTCCAGATCAGCCAACATTGTACATGTAGGATGAGGTCCTGCTGTCAGATTTACAAACAAGGGGAAGAGAAGAGCAGGAGAGTGCTGGCCACCAGAAGGGTGCTCCACAAAGCTCATATGGCTCTTCCTTGCAGGGACCCTCCAAAAAGGTATTCAGTATGGCCCAGAAATCAATTTATAGAAATACTTGAGCCTGTACTGTTAAATGTTTGGGTGAAATGGATAAGGAATAAGGCTATAGTTATTCCTATACCCTATGTGTATAGCCTGGAGAAGAAGGGGTTTATTTGTTTGGGGGGGTGTCATGAATGTTTGAATACTTGCTAAAGCAAAAGTTACTGCTGAAAATACCTTGTTTGAAAATGTAGTAGCAGCTGTGTGTTCTACATTACAGTGAAAGCTGATGATATTTTAAATGTAAACCATAATCCCCACAAGTAACAGCTCTCTAAATTAAAAAGCTTCAGCACTTGTCTCAGCCTGGAGTGTGTGTACGACTGGTGGCTGTAGCTGCTATGGCAAGCACATGCACACACACATTGGGATGGTGGGGGAAAATAGAGCCAATAATTGGGTCCTACTGATTCAGTGTATGAACCTTTCCAACCTTGAGCAAGATCTCCACAGGAGATACTCACCACAGAGCTGGATCTATGGACTTCTGTTCCACAAAAATAGTGGTTCTTTGCTGCTTAACAGAACTCAGATATTAAAACAAAATGCTTCTTCTCTACATGGTCCTTTTAACAAGTCAAGGATTTTGCATGTGACAATAGACAGTTAAAGCATTTATTTCCTCTTTTTATCTCTTTTGGTAAATTAATAAATTATTTTAATATTAAAAAGCTGTTCTACTTGTGAAAGCAATAAGTATTCCTGCTGTAGACAGCAACTTCTGAGAAAAATAACACATGGACTTAGTGAACAAGCTCAGTTGAATATACTCTGTCCTTACAAAAGAACTCCAAGGAGTTTGTCTTATTTTCTCCTCATACTCACTTGCCAGTGCAACATGTAAAAACTTTCTCTTCTCAACAGGGTCAAGAAATCTCCCCTTGAAGAATTTTGTAACCAATACAGTGTGCCAGATTTCACAGGAGAATTTACATGGTGTATAAAGCAGCAGAACCCAACTCTTCTTCAAGCAGGGACATGCACTGGGAACACTCTGATATCTGAGGAGAGGGAATCTAAGGCACTGGCAGCCTGACCAGAGGGATTCAAAATCTCTGCCTCCATCAGCATGAGCATGCAGCTCCAGAATGACTCTGCTGGTCAGGAAGGCTGATCTTTATGATTTGATAAAGCAACTTTCTTGTTTCCCAAGACACATGTGTTTGGGGTCTTTCTTTACCCTTTAAAGCAAATATTGTTACAAAAACTCAGTAGTCAAGACCATAAATCAAAGTTACCATTCTAAGATCTTGCATTCCACAACAGCAACTGCTAAACTTTAAAGATTTGACTGGAAATAATCTACCTGCAGCTTTTTCTAAGAGCAGGAGGTTTTATGGGCAAGTGGAGAGGATGTGACTACTTCCCAGACACATCGTGAAATCTTTCTGTCAGAGAGCTCCAGCATTAAAAAAAATTATGAAAAGCCTGAGAAGGAATATATGAGATTTACAAAAATATACTTCACTATAGCTCACTTCGACTTCTTGCTTTGTATGGAAGGATAAAGTCAGTTCTGAATGCAATGTAACCAACAAAAGCAAAACACAGTGGCTACTGATAAAACTTTTATCTTCACAGAAAAATTAGAAACTCAGTTTCTGGACATGTACTGCTTACCTGGCATGGCTGGAACTGGAAGAAGGCAAAGAAATTCAGTCACAAGGCACTCTTAGGGTATGATTGGCAATGGAATCTTCATCCCCTTTCACCTTGATACAGTCAATATATCAAATCTGAAAAAAAAAAAGTTATAATTACCTAAATCTCCCCATCCAAGGTTGCTCTTTTGCCTAGTTTAAAATACAAAGTACTATTTTTAGGTTTTTAGAATCCACTTGATTTCAAGCAACACAAGTTCTGTGTATTTGGAAAGAAAACTTTATAAAACAATGCTAAGATTGGCTGCTTTTCTTTTGTTATGAAAAATGATTAGCTGCTCAGTCTCCCTATACAAGAGTTTATACTACTCCCATCCCTGTCAGTCTTAACTGCCCAATAAAGGTGGCATCATCAAAAGAGTGAACTATTAATTCAAAGATTTTTTTTTTACAAATTAAAAGTAACATCTCCTACTTTTATGACAGTATACCAAGTATATCACCTACATTTATATTTCTTTTGTATGTATTACCTAACAACCAAAGCTGTTAACAAGGAGAAACATAATTGCATTTCTCTTTTAAAAGCTCACATTAAAAACAAAGATGTTTATGGCAGTGAGGAATTACACAGAATCCATAGCAGCATCAGAGTTTAGCATGTACTAAATTAGCCTGAATTTAATTCAGGCACTGTGATAATAAGACAATCTACCTGCTCAGCTACCATGAGAATGATACTAATGGAATTACCTAGGCAATCTGGACACATAAAGTATTTTAGTGGCTGTTTCACAGTGAGGTCACCCAGTACTAAAGCCTGATGAACTAATTTTGCTAAGAGATTTCAGTGCTCTAGTTTAAAGAAGATTGTGTCACATGAGGAAAATCTCCTGGGAGTCTTGGCCCTAGGAAAGAGGATGTCAGTGAGTGAAGATTGCTAAAGCTGTGCAATGGGAAGCTCAAGGCACCACGCTGACAACATAAACAGTGAGGCAAATGTACAGCAAACCATATTAAAAGACCTAAAAATTGCATCATGATGGCCAGTAGATAGTTCTATGTTAACTCCCAAATCACAAAGGCAGGGTAACGTGCCACCTTAGCCTTCCTCAGCAGTTGTAGGTATCCAGATGGCACTGGTGTGAAGCACCACGAATGGGATGGTCTGAAGGTTTTTCAGAATGGCTTCAGCAAGTCAATATGCTAAACAAAAAAGGAAGAAAGCAAGCAAGATAACACAAAACCCCCACTAGTTTTCTTTAGTTGTTAGAGGACATTTTTAAAAGTCACAGGGAAAAAAATTAGAAAAGCTGTAGGAAATAACTTTAAAAAAAAAGTCTGACAGAATCAGGGGACGCCTGTAACTAATGAGAAAATGCAGGCAAGCTAGAGAGGAAGATCAGGTCAGAAATGCCAGATATGATGGAAAAACTGTATGATGTGACAGTGGAGGCCCTGGAGACAACAGACAAAGACAGAAAAGGAGAGAAAGAGACAGCGCTCAAGTGATGGTGCCGAGAGAGAGAAAAGAGAAGGTTTTCTAGTAGAGAGAGGGAGGGGAAAAAAATCTGAAGACCCAGGGAGAGCCAACATATAAGAACCCAAAACTGTTTGCCAAGCCTATTTACACTGATTTAGTCATGCAGAGTTGACAGATCTCAAACTAGGAGCATAGTGGGGAGGGAACAGTGAGGATAAGAATGGGCAAGAAGGTAGATTGGAGATTGCTTAAGTTTTTGAAAGAGCTTTTGCTAAAGCAGTTTAAAAGAAAGGTGGTCCACCATATGCAGCAGAGATCTTGTGAAGGATGAAAGGAAGAAAGAGCGAAGCTACAGATCATGCTGATGCCAAACAGACAATGAACATTGAGAAAGCAGCCTCGGAAAAACTAGAGAAAACACTAAATCCAAAAGAGAGGGATAAGAAAGGCCACCCAAGAACATAAGGAATCAAAGTACTAAAGAACAGCAGATTAGAGGACAGAAAAGAGACTGTAGATCAGTGGCCAGACGCAGAGAAATCTCATTTTATAATCTGTGTAGCCTGAAGGGCAAATAGGCAGTACAGAGCCAGGAAAAAAAAAAAAAGTATAGTTATAATACTGTACAAGAAGGAATCAAAGTACCATTAAGAATGGCCATGAAACAGCCATGCCACAAGTTCCAACTGAAATTAATTAAAAAGTTATTTTAAAAAGGAGTCAGGGCTATCATAAGGAAAATGAAAGCAATATTTAGTTCACTTTCCACATATGAGATTATTTTTAATAGGGAAGCATCATGCTTTCAGCTTGTCTTCTAGACTTCAAGCATCTTGATTTTTTTCACAGAGAGTACAGCATGTCAGCAGAAGTCACACAGCTACTCAGAATTTAAAGAGCACTAAAACTTACATTAGAATAACAGATACACTACATTTCATTATATTTCACTACACTTTTCAGCACCAAAGAAACCTAGTCCTTTAATGAACATTGGGCAAAAAATAAAAACAAACCAATCAACCACCCTCCCCACGAAACCCGCAAAGAAACAAGCCCATCACAAAACACTCAAAAATCCAACCCCAAAACTGCCTTTGTCCAGATCTTAATGTGGAGATCCTAGCTTTGAAGAGAAAGAAGGGTTGTTCAGCATAGGGTCAGGAAGTCCCTGAGTTAAATAGGAAAAACCACAAACCTCTGCTTTAGAGAAGTTAGCAATTGCTGCAAAGTAGAAAAATTGCAAGCATTTCTCACAAACCAAAATGAATCACAAAAATTAAACTGAACTATATTGAAGTATGAAAATAACCTGGATCACATTTTAAAAAAGAAAATCTTAAGGTAACAGCTGTAATACGAAGCCCATTAGATGAGTCTTGAGTATTTGAAGGAGAGGATTAGGAATCTAAGGAGTACACACAGCTGGTTTCATTGAGAAATGTTACCTCCTCGTACATAACAAAAGAATCTTTAGTTTATCCCTACAAGAAGAGGAAAAAAATCAGAAGACTGAGGAAAAATCAGAAGACTCAGGACGCAACAAGTGTTTACAGGATTTAAGCAGTAATCACAAAGGAACTCTTTTGACAGAACTCAAAACCTCAAAGTGGAGTAATTCCCCACCTTTGCTGTTACAGGGAGCATCACAAACTGTCCATTATCAGAAAGAAATCCTCAGTGTGAGGAAGGTCCTTGTATCAGGCCTCTCTTGAGTCATGATGCTTCTATGCCTAAATAATGTGAAATACTGACTCAGTTGTAACTTAAAAATAAGTTACTTAAATGACAAACATATGAGCACACAGAAAAGGATTTTAAAACCAGATGCTGGTGACAGCTACAGATCTGTGCTGCTAAAGCTCATAGCTGTAACTCTTTGTGTGTGAGACAATGGATCTTCCAAAGGGAGCAGGGAAAAGCAGCTGAAGGTCTGGATTCTGGCATGCATACAAGCTGAGTGAAGGAACACAGCTCCACTTCCCACCCAGCCTGAAACTGGTGAAGGCTTGACCCTGATAGAGACCAGGAGAGTTTTATAACAGCTGTTTAGCAACAGGTGTAGAGCAGTCGAGCATTTTTTAAAAAGCAAACTAATCACTCATTTGACTGCTAAATGTAAATAATTGATCAAATTTCTTGTTTTTCTTTTTATACACAATAACACACAAACCAAAAGCTAATTCTGCCTCAGACTTGTTTCTATTGAACTTTTTTCCACAAAGTCCCTAGTGCAGACACCAAGAGCTGTGTATGCACCACCAAATGTGGATTAATTCGTACTGATCTGTCTCATATGATCAGTTGCCTCAAGAGTGACAAAAGACTTTCTATTTTAATCAATCCAGCATTAACTGTAGGCTACCACCAAAGGGATAGTTCTACTCCCATATTTTCCTCCCACAGGCAGCAGCAGATTTCCAGCCCCTCCCTTACACAGGACATAGACATCATGCAATCATCACATGACTCAGTTCAGTTCCCCTACATGACAGAAGACTCTGTGTCTGTTTAATTCTGAGGAGGACAGCTTTCCATCAGACCAGCTTGCTGAACCAATCTTTCTCCTTTTTGCTCCCACACCATTACTACAGTTTATGCAAAGGGACAGGCAAGGCAAACAAGCAGTGCAGCCCTTTTCACCAGGAGCCAGCATTTATCCAAGCAAGGTGATATAAGACATTACTCTGAAATACAAGTGTGACAGTACAGGCACAACTGACACCAGTGTCAGCCCCTTGTTATCTTAAAAACTCCTCATGCCTTCTCTCTGTGACTTTCCCATGGGCAGCTCCACCTGGCATTAACCCTTTCTCTTCTTTCTGCATGACTGGCTAACTCCAGCCTGTCCCTTGCACAGCCACCTAACCCTGTCTGTCTGTCCCTTTCACAGCCCTTCTTCCTCACAGCATGACCAGCAGATGCCAACTAACTCTCGAGCAACTAGCCCACTCTTTATAACACCCATCCCCATTGGACAGGCAAGGCTGTTTTCACTCTTTGATAATTAGCACAGCTGTAATTCATCAGGGAGATTGCCTTCAGCACTATCCTTACAAACCTTTCTCCCACACAGGTGCAAATCTCTGTCCAAAATTACCTGCCTGTAATGCCAGGATCTGCACAATCAGTCACAGCTAAGTGCAGTATTAACACACTTTGCCTGCAGTGGCCCACTGAAACTTCTTTCCTCACTCATTTTCTTCAGTAACAATTCAGTTTCCAAATCCTGGTTTCACTTTACAGTGTGTACTTAATAGCAGCATCAAATAAAAACTATCAATGACATGACATCTGCAAAACAAATTCCAATAGAGTGCTTTCAGTTTGCATTTATTTGTCTATGTCTGTCTAATTTCTACTCTGAAGCAAACACACTTAGGTGTGCAGTTTGAATTACCTGGCACTGGCTATTGAGGCTTGCTTTTATTCCCTAATTTGAAAAGGACAAACAATTATTTACCACTGTGGAGAATTTCTATGCTATCTTATCAACAGAATGTACAACCTAGACCAAGTGTTCCTATCGCTGTTGTCAAATGAAGTGAGAAAACTCATCTTTCCCCTATAATATGGGGAAGGAGCCATGTAGGAGCACGTTCTGTGTGTAAGTTCTGTGGAGGCCTGTCCAGAGATGAACAGAATTACCTGTGCAGAATCACCTGTCCAGAATAATCTCAGAGATGCACTGAAAGACCAATGACAGAATACAAGCCACCCACAAACAAGAACCCAAACCTCTGCAAAGAGCTGGACTGGCATGCAACAGACACAGCTATAAGATCTAGCTGTCCCTCACAGGAAAGGAATCTATATGTGCACTGGAAATTCACACTTAAAGCCTGGGCACATCCTCAGTCAGTCTGCATTGCCATTCTCACACAGGAACATATTTGGGTTAAAAAAATGCAGCCTCTTTGGAAAGGCTGTTTTGTGTCACTGCAAACATCTGCTGCATATATTACTCCCTGTAGGAATAAGCCTCCCACAGGAACCCAAAATCACTGGATGAGCCAGAAAAGCTGCAGTACAAAACACATGCAGAGGACAACCCCCTTGCCTCCTTGCTACTTTGGGGCAGTGAGGTTCACATGGAACCACCCTGGGCCTCAGGGACAGCCTCAGTATGAATATATATTCTTATATATGTATATGTACATATATATGTAGGCACACTAGGACCTGCTTTTAATAGCTAACTGCCAAAGTCCCAGAAAAGTTAATTTGTGGCTAATTGTTCCACACAGTAAACACTGTTCCTCCCCTAAGAAAGCTTCTACAAACTCTTGCTCAAAAGATCACATCTTGGTCATATCCAGAGGTCTTCACACCAGGTTTGTTTTTCTTAATCAGTCTTCATAATATAAATTCTTCCTTCTGTCCAAAGCAAATCTTTTATTCTCATTCTGACAGACTCCTGTTTTTTTCTCTGGTAACCTTCAGCTTTTTTCTCCCAGTACATGTCAGCAGCACTCATGTTTTTCTATATTTTCTCCTTCATCCACACTAGGTTTTAAGGAAACCTAACCTTTCTCAAGACTCTACAGCAGATTTATTTTATTGATTCCTCACCTCACCTCTGCCTATCTACCTCTGTATCTCTGAGACTCTGACTCTTTTTTCTGGATATCCCACTATTGTTTTCAGCTCAGTAACCTAAAAATCAGACTATTTATTCTCCATCCATAAGCTTTCCTTATTTGCTGTGCTTCATTTACTGCTTTCTCTTTCCCAGACCTTCTGCCCTGCTTACCTGCTTGTTTTCAAATTTAAAATTTTGCGAAATAGGCTTAGAACTGTCCTGCATAAACTAAAGGAACATAGCCAACTATTCAAGATGATTTCTGAATCCAGGTTCAGCAATCTCACTCCCCATCTACCCAACCTGTGGCTCTACCAAGCTATCCCTTATTGTTCTTTCCAATCTTTCCCATTCATGGTTTATGCCTCTCTTAAACCAAGTACCACCACCACCACATTTCAAACCTCTCCTCTGCATTTGTGCTGTCCTGAACTCTCAGAGAACCATCTTTCTCTTTCATACAGTTGATATTTACAGCTTCTACTCTAATATTGGAGTATTTGATGTCAGAACTTCATCTTGTAAGGTGCTTTTCTACACAACAACTGTTCAAAGGTGTAAATAGATGATGTGTTTTTTTAATGTTAAAACAATTTATGGGTCCTTGATATAAGGAGCAACTGCAATATACAGATGAGGTGAGTGTGGTCTTCTCAGACAAAGCTCCAGACAAAGCTGTCCTGATCCTAACCTGGAATTCCCAACATGATGGCCTGCCATGTCTGCCATCTCCCTGAACCCAGGGAGCAGGATGTGGCTCAAATTCCCTCATTCACACCCAGGTAAATAAATACAAACTTTAAGTACCATACATTTACCCCTCATCCTTGGGGCCATCTAGTACAGTGTCCATCTTACACATAACTTTTTATTCCCAAGCCTTAAATACCCTTGGCCTTGCACTAACATTTTTTTAGTGTTACAGGCTGAAAACTCCTGATTGATTTCAGTGGCATAGTCCTCTGCTGTCACCACAAGAAGATGATACAAACAGTTTGAAAACTGATCATTAATAGCCCCTAACACAAACAGCACTTTTCATCTCCTGCAAATATTGCTAAGTGCATTTGAGGATGCCAACAAACTTAGGGATTCCTAAGGCTGTGTTTTGATCTTTTCCCAAAGCTGTAGGCTTCAAGAGAGAAGGCACAGTGAACTCCCATGTTCTCCATTGTGCAGGCTGCACTGCCTGTCCTGCCCTGTTGTTGTAAGGCTCCTCCAATTCCTATGGATGTCTGCAATTCTGTTCTCCATTAGTTCACCAGCTGCCATACCTTCCAGTGCAATCAGCATCACTCCAGCCTCCACTTTCTTTCTTGGATTTTTCAGTCCCATTAATCTGAAAACAGATGAGAAAGAGAGTTAATACTGACACTGGGAGCATCATATTAAAGATGTCTTTGGTCTCCATTTGTTTATTGAAACAAGTGGCAGCTTGCTTAGACCTTACTGGTCACCTTTTCAGATCATCTTTTAATGATCCACTGCCAAATCCATTTTACTTGACAATTTTATTTGCCCTAAGATGCTGATCAGTCAGCAGGCAAAACAGAGCAGCAGTATTACCCCTGGTGTGCTGTGGGGCTACAGGCATAAGTAATGTTATAGAAGCCTGTGCAGATGTGGCAGTGGTGGTTCAGCCTCAATTCTTGTCTCTGTTCCCTGTGTGGAAGAAATTTCTGATAAAAGAATAAAATATATAGACACTAAAAAATTGTCTTGAATTTGACTTGTTTTGGATAAAATCATTGAGACCTTGGGCTGAGGTCCCAACAGTCTGCACACCAGCCCTCTGAGCTGAGGGGGCTCTGTAAGAAGCAGGTTGTTCCTCCTTCTAGGCCATTAGCTATTCCTTTGATTAGTTTGCCTTCATCCCTCAGGGCCCTTCCCTGCACATAATGTGCCATACGTTGTACTACTCTTAGCTCAGTTTTCAGAGCACTGTAGAACATATTTTTCACTCTGGGCTGGTCCAATATGAACTCATTTACTTCAGTCTCTTTTTCTTCCCCTGATTATTGAAAATAAAATATCACAAGTAACCTAATATTTTTTAGCTTCATCCAAATCTTAAAATACTGTGGAAAATCCTGATATCATGGCAATGGGTGAGAATCACACCCTAAGAACCCACAGAAATCAAATGTATGGTTATATCCTTTGCAGTTCTGGGCTCCAAATTAGCCTGTCAGGTTTGCATGTAGTGCTTCTGCTGACTTCTGTGGGAATTGCACATACGAAACTAACAGAATAATCAGGCCCTGAAAATTTGAGCTTGTGTCCCCAAGCATAGCTGCTACATTTTTAACTGATTCAGTGTGAGCTGCATCTGTGACCCCACAGCAACAGCAACAGCTGGGAGTATGTGCTGGCACCCAGAAAGCAAGTGCTGCCTTTCCACATGGGATATACTGCACTCTCCAACCTGCCCTGCTTGTATTGAAAGCACAAACTTAGCCATAATATAGAGGAAATCTTTCTGTTACCATAGCATTGAGCAAGAAAATAAACATCACTCTCCCTAGAAAATTAAAAAGAAGGTATCAGAGCATTATCATTAGCAAGTCTAATGGCAGAAGGTGGAGCCATCACAGCCCAGTATAGAAGACAAATGAAAATGTTGGTTTTAGTAGTTTGAAATAAGAGAGGAAAATAAATAAATAATCTGCATACAGAAAATTACACACTTCAGGGACTCTTTGTTCCAACCAAGTGTTAGAAAATCACTATTTTTATTTGCCTTGTAATCCTAATGTTTTTGAAAAGCTGCTTCTTTTTTTCCTGAATTCCCCAACTAAAGGACAGGATTAGATGTAAAACTATCTAACTACCAGGTACTTGTAGAAGATTAAGAAATTAGACTATTTAAATAAAACAAAACCAACCCCAAACAAAACCAGAAACATCTGTAAAACACCAGGAGTTTTAGCTATTATCTGTAAGATATTGCATTATTATTGAAATAAATATGTTTTCACATATTTTATACCTGACACTGATGGTTCAACATGCCAGTTCTTCAAATTCAGGCTGACTAGCCACTTTGGAAAGCAAAAGGTTATGTAGATTACCATATCTGAAAATGAAGAGTACATAAGCAGTTAGCATTGCACAAGCACACAGAAGCTGTCAAGAAGAAAATACAACAGATCCTCAAAAGAAAAACAAAATAATTACAGCATTTCAGGTATACACTTCAAATCAAGTTTCCAGGATACATATCTTATAGCCTTTTTTGTTAAAGTAGATAAAGGTGTTGATTTAATATTCAAATTTCAGCCTTTATTTTCTGTATTTGAAGTTCTCTTGTTAACAGACAGTAGAGAACTTCCAATGATAATTTGGTAGAAATCACTTCAAATACAGGAGTTACAAGGACTGCTGGGTTCAGAAATGTTGTACCATTTATTTGCCTCTCTCTTTAAGACAGCAGTGAAATCCTAATTCAATATGTGCACCTTTAAGGAGCTGACCTTGCACTGGGATATCATTCAAATACATCATGAATCTAAGTCCCCTTTTATACTGTTTTAATTTTGATTGAAATAAGATGCCTCCTTAAAAAAAATGAAAAAATGTTTCTTCCTTTCAATTTGCAGTACATCTGCAGTGCTGATGTGTTGGCCTGTTTGTGATGTTGTTGCTTGGTGCAGACATGGGGTCTTCTTTGCCCTCATTTCACAAAAGAACAAACCCCCCCTGCTACAGACAGGAGCCAGGCATGGTGTTTTCAGCAAGTCCATTACTCACTTGCTCTGCCCAATTCAATGCAGTAAAATCAAGACCACCCAACTTAATGTTAATAATTTATTTCATGAAGTTGTCCATTTTAGAGCTGAATTAGTGAAATGCAAGTGAACTGAGCCAAAGGCTCGGACTGGGCTGCCATTTTGACATTCTCATCAGGGAAATGATGCTGTAAACACCCATACTTGATTCACATGCATGGTCTCTTGGTTGCCTACAGTAATGCCCATCTGTTCAGATGGCATCATGCCCACTCAAGTTGCTCAAGGGAATACATGCTGGGCAGTGATTGGCTTAGGTAAGTATTTTTCAAACTGGGTCGGTGTCGACCTCCTTTTGGGAAGGCCCAAGAGGAAAAGGAAACAAAAAGAATTTTCATTTTTTATTTTAATGGATTGTTTTCATTTAACATTCAGCAAAAACACTGTCATCTATAAAACATTCAGTAGATGGTTTTGCTAATTCCTTGGTACCTGTGACCCCAGCAAGGAAACATAAATTCAATTGTATTCCCATTTTTTAAATAAATGAGTTTAACCTGTTATTAAGTCACAGTCCATGTAGCATTAAGACCATCTCATCTGCAGAAAAGAAACCTGTCTCAGCAGGCATCGTCACATTCTGACAATTGAACTAATTTCTTCTCTTGAACATTGGTCACCACTTAAAACTGAATTCACAGGTATTATAGCTTGAATTTTGTGGGGAGGCTGGTGAGCAATACTATGTCCAAAACTATAAGTTAGATCAAATCTATGTTATTGTACAAATATGCAATTCCCAAATATACAACAAACACAAAAATGCAAAGAGATACATATGACTGATGTGCAGTATCCTGAAAGGACTAACCTCTTTTGGTTCCCAAATTGGAATAATTTTCAAATATTGCCTTTTACTTCTCCAAAGCAGAAGAAGTAAAGTGAAGCTTTAGTGAAGTGCATTGTACAGTGAAGGCATTGTCTGTCACTTTGCTTTATCAAACAAAAAGGCAGGGGGGAACATGTCATGCTTTCTTCCTGCAAATAAACTGTGGGGATTTTTATTTAAGAGAAAGCTACCATTAACAGAAAAAAAANAAAAAAGCGATAAAAAAAAAAAAAAAAAAAAAGGGGGGGGGGGGGGGGAGGGAAAAAAAGATGAAAATAATCCTGCTCCTTTTCATTTGGGAGACAAAAGCCTTTCAGTGCTGCGTCCATGCGCTCTTGACTACTGTTTTGACACTGTGTCAAGATGCTCCCGCTCTGCTCCGGGTCTCAGATCACAGTTGGAGTGTCTTGATACAGTGTTGAATCAGTAGTGTCAGCAAGTCTCAGAGCAGAGTCAAAGAGCCTCAATGTAGCCTCTGAGCAGGTAGAGTCAGAGAGACCTTTCCTCTAAACTGAAGTAGGCAGAGGGTGCTTAATTTTTTTTTTAATTGTTTGTTTTAACACATTTCAACCCAGCTGCACCAGGCTTGTGCCTCTAATTAATTGTCTTGCAGTAAGGGATCAGAGTTAACTCTCCCTTACCCTGAAGAGCTGTTAAAAAGCAGCATGGAATAATGTTAATATTTTCTTGAAAGAGCAAGTCTAGGCACAGGAACGGAGGCCCTGGGCTTCCTGGGAGCAGCTGGCACCATGGAGGAAGTTTGCTGAGATGCTCAGAGCCTGCCTTGGCAGCGCCCTGTTCTGCCGTGGGATAGCCCTGCTGTGCTCCTGATCCACCAGCCTCTCTTCTGGAGACACAGATGGAAGCTGATGTCCTCTGCCTCTCTCTGCAGGCCCAAGCTTCTCCATCTCCAACATCCATGGCAGCCTTCTCAGCAGCACCAACAGGGGCACAATTTTTCCGAGCGTTTTGTAAAAAAATAATTATTAAAAAAAACCCCAAACATTTTGAAGATTGAACACACAAAGGATTCCTGGGATTCCTCCAAGGAAAGGGAGCAAAAGTGCACAGATCCCATGATTGCAAACACTGCTGCCTGAATTACCTTATCTGTGAAGACCAAACCCCAGCTAAGACAACAGTCTCTGAAGCATTGACTGCCAAGCACCCTACCAGGCTTGGGATGAGATGGATGCCAGTACCTAAGAAGATATTGGAGAAGGAATGAAAAAAAACCTGGGTTTAAAAAGAAAATAACAAGACTTAAGAGGCTGGATTAGAAAATGTTAATGGGTCAAAGGCACTTTGCTGTAGCTTTACATCTGAATATGTAATCCAGTCAATTTGGTATGCTAACACCAGGGGGGTACACAGATCAATGTATATCATTTAGGTCAAATGACCACTGCAGAGTGAGATGTACACATTCTTCTCACAATTGAGCCAAATTTATCCCTGATATTAATGCAGTGATTTCACTGAACTTTTAGCAGGGATATATTTGCTCATTTATGTGGCCAGCATCTTCTCAGTCACTTGTTGATTATGTGCACCACTCCCACATGCAAAGATGTCTCCAACTTCTCCCTTGTGCTTATTGCACTGCTCTTTACATAAAATATTATTAAAATAGAAGTAAAAATATTTACAAAACCAAGCCATAGATGCTCAAGGCTAACAGCCATACTAACAAAAAAAATTCAGTCACATGTTTCAAATTCCAGTTCTGAAAATTGTGTAACAAAATGGCAATAGAATCTTTAAGTCAGCAGAGAATACAGCAGAAGAAGGGGTGTGAACAGGGTCTTACCTCCCCACAGGAAGATGAAGCTCAGCCAATGTTTGCTATGTGCCTTGAGATCCTTGGAGGAAGGCATTATTTAAGGTGCAAAGTATTTCTATGGGAAACAAACAAAGCTCACTGACTGCTGCGCTGACTTTTTTGCAGGCACTTTCACAGCAAGTGACAGCCGGGGGTTCCTTCTCCTGCACCCAGGCTGGCCCTGTGGGGCTGTCACACCCTCCCAGCTGCAGAGGAGCTTCTGACCCATCCTGACCATTTGCTCTCATCCAGCGCAATGGCCACGGCTGCCCCAGCACCCTCCCAGCTGTCTCTGGAGGGAAAAGAGAAATTAAAGATTGTATCATCCAGACACAAATTAAAATCTTTACTGGGAGAAACCTGGTAGAAAGTCTCTGAAGAGAATGAATTATGTATTTGAACACTTAAGATTTCCTTGCCTTTATTACAGCATGGGGTCTGAACTCTGCTTTCTTCCCTGCACTTTATTACATGGTTAGAAGTCCCGCAGTAGGAAACTTGCAGTTTGAATTTTGAAGCACCTATAGTGTCATACTTTTTATTTTAATATTTGTCACCAACAGAGCCGACAGATAAAAAGTGCTGGCTCCCCACAGCATGATATGCGGGATTTTCAATAGAGCTACACAATTGCTTTTGCTAAGTGCTTGCGGGGCTCACAGTGCCAAATCCCGCAAATTGCTGCATTCAGGCCACTTGGCAGGGCTGTGCTAAGGCAAGTGATACCTAAAGTTAGTTGGGACATATGCCTAAATGGCTGATTTCTTTTTAAAATCCTAAGCAATTGTCTGAAGACATTTCTGCGACACAATTCAATAATTGTAGCACTTTTGAGATGGTCAAAAAATTTGTATCACTTACAATTTCTTCTGTGCTTTGCATACAGTAAAATTAAAAAAAAAAAAAATCCTTTTTCCAGTCCCAAAATTTGCTGGCCAAGGAAGTCCCAGAAGCAATGTCACCAAGCATGGTGACATTCTATTTATGGATTATTACTTCCTCTTCTTCTCCCTTATTGCCTTTAATTTGTTTTTACCCTTAATTTATGAGTATATTGTTGTTCATATCCCAGCCCCAGGTCAGCATTATGGTGTAAATTATTTCATGTGCACAGCAATGCTAAATGTATAACAGTTACACCTGAGGTATCAGGGGAGAATTTTGTATCTCCTGTCTTATTCACAGGTCAATTAAAAAGCTGATTAAACCCAAAAAGTCTATGATGATAATTGTTGGAAATAGACTGGGATGATAATTGGTTTAATGACTGCTAAAGGAGTCATTGGGATGTGTGCTTCTCAAGGAGCCTGAATGGCACTTTAAGAGCTAGATTCATCCTGGGTGTTGGTTGTTGACTTTATGGTATTACTCAAAAACCTGATTTGGATCAACTTACAAAATATTGCAGACAAGACAAATAATTTTTAAAGGATGTCTCTGCTGAGCCTTGGTGTCTCTGTTGAACTATACTATTCAATGTCAACTCCTCCAGCACAAATTCTGCCTGTACAGCTTGAAGTAGCTCTATAAGGTGGGAATTCACTGAAGGTTTTGTGTTTTTATATATTTTTTTTCTAGCTTAGCAGGAAACAAATTCTATATAATAACTAGAAAATGTAGGCCGAGACCATCCTCTGCACAGGAAATTTCACTCAGAGGGCTGGACACCCAGTGAGGTCCTATTCACAGACATCTCTTTGTATTTTTCTGCCTGGAACCAAAGAAGGGGATTCATGCCAAAACCCTGCAGGATATGGAAATCTATCGGCTGTTCTGTGCTTCTGCATGTCTTTCAAAGTGGCTTCTGATTTGGGGAGCCCTAAATTAAGATCCATGGGCTGGGGGGGAGGGGGGTTGGGTTTTTTTAATAAGGACTCTAAACCCTCAATTCAAATAGCAGTCAGAAACACTCAGTACCTTTGAAAACCCCTTGACATTTCATTCCTCATACTGAGGACCCAGAACAGTAAAAATTCAGACCAAAATGATTTCTCTGGGCTAGTCAGTATTAGAGAATAGTGCAGAAGTCAGAAACCCCTTGCTGCTGGTTCTCAATCTACTTGCACTTCCTAGGCTTGGAAAGGTTATAAGGTTATAAATCTTTCAGTGAAAACAATTCCTGCTTCATGCCATCAACATTTCCTAAAGATATCTGTGTGGGGCATCTCTCGAGGAGGCTCCCATTGCTAGACCTATGCAGAAGAATAATGAGGAACTTACATCCGATTTGAAAGACATTAATGAGCCTCTCTCGGATACAAAATATTTGTTCAACACCCTTATGGGCAGAGTAGCACAGAGCGAAACTGGGGAGCTCTGCCTGAATAGCATGAACTGATAGGTCTCAGAAAAGGAACCACACACAGCTCTGCAGAGAAGTTGGTTTTTAAGGCCAAATTTACAGCTCTGGTGCTTACGTGTGTCTGCAAAGATTGAATGTGTACATTTCCAGCACCTACTTCTTTGTTTGTTCCAGTTGGGATTCACACACCGTTGGGGGTATTCTGGATTCCTCAGTGGAATCTAATTTTTTGTTTCTATTCTCAATAACATTTGGACAAAAACCAGAGAAACAAACCAAAACCCACAAAGAGCTAAAGATATGTTGACTCTTTTTTCCTCCCTCCTCCCTCCAGATTTCTCTCTCACACACAAAAATATTTCAGGGTTTGGGGGTCAGTTTGTTTGAGTTTTTTGTTCTCCCACAGCTTGGTGCATCATTGAGCTAATGATGCACCATCAAGTTATCCAGTATTACCTAAGTTATCCAGATTACCGAGGGGTTTGAGCCCTGTGTGCCTAACATGAGCGAACATTTAACTCCTTGAAGTCAAGGGAAATGTTTGTGCTCATATTTGCAGTGCAGCACAAAAGAAGATGCAATTTTCTGGCAGTTTCCAGAAAGGAAATGAGGTTGGTGTACAATTTGATGCAATGAAACAAGAACTGTGAAATGAAAAATGGAGGGCAGGGATGACTCTGGGCTTAATTGGTATTTTATGCTCTGTTACTGTGCTAAAGTGCTCAGTAAGAGAAGGGGCCTTGGCATTCCTGTTTGCTAGGACAAACACATCTTACCTGATAGCAAAGGTCACCTCTCTCCCCAAGAGGTAGAGCAGCTTTGTCTTTTCTTAGGCCTTCACAAGTGCAGGAATGTGCCTGTGCCCTTTGTCAGACACTCCTCAAGCCACACCAAACACAACAGATTCTCACACGTCAGACTTACTCCTACCACAGAGCTGCTGTGTGAGCACTGGCAAGCTGAAAACCTGGTGCCACTGCTGAGGGAGGGGAACACAGAAAAAGCAAAAAGAGAGATCAGGAATTTGTAAAAAATAACCCAGCTAGCAAGGGATCAGATGAGACATATACACAGCAGAGGGTCATCATGAATACTCTGGGTTTATAGAGCAATAGGACAGGTGGTACAAACCTACAGCAGACAGGAAATCATGGACATGGCTCCCCTCAGTAGAGAGCTTTCCTGGCCCTGTGCTTGTACCCACAAGCTGAAACCAAAGTGAAAGGTGGGATTTTATTTAAAGACTATTATTCTTGGCATCATCACAGACATGATCAGGCCAGTTAGGAAGAGAGAGGCAAAACGATTTCAACTCATGCTCTGCATCCACTGGCTCTGACACAGTCAGGTGTTGCCCTCCTCCTTTTAGACCGTCCACTTTTCTTTCCACTGCCTACATATGAGACCTTATTCTGACTTCAATCAAGGTTTTGTCTTCCAGGTTTCAGTGTTTAAGCATTTGAGGATATACACTGTAATATAACATATAATGTCATTGCATATCTATTGGGAATTATGCTACAGCTGATCAAATCTCAAGCCACAAGACCCTCATGAAGACAAATGTTTCTGGGTCCTACTTTGGGTGAAACTCTGTCTTACTAATTAGCAACCCAAATTGTTTCTCCTGCCTAGGCTTAATGGAAGCTCTTGACCATTTAGCACCATTACAAAAGCATTAGCTGAGCTCATTTGCACACTTCCTTAACCTTCTCTTCATCACAGGCTTACACTGATATACCTTGTGAATAAAATAGAAAATGCACAGAAGGAGCAGCATCTTTTGCAAATGGCATCTGTATTTATAGCTTTCATGCATAGAAGCCAATTTCTTGAGGAAGAGTGCCTATAAATTGCAACTGGAAGAAGATGCACTTATTTATTGCATTGCTTCCATCCAGGAAAAAAAGATATGTTTTTTCTCTCTCCCTTTCCTTTAAATTAAAGGCTGGGTGAGGAAGAGCCCAGCACCTCAGGGACACAGCTTCTGCACACACAGCTTGGAGGGCTTGTTTTGCTCGCTCATTTATTGCCAGCCAAGGATCACAGGGGGGGCCAGGTATCTCTTCCAGTCATGTAAAACTGAAGACACAGACAATTTTTTTTTTTTACATTCAAAGCAAGATTTTAGTCGATATGAAAAGATTTTGGGACTAAAGTTTTTTTTCCAAGAGGTAATGCTTTGTCTAGCATGATTTCTCACAGAGTCCTACCGTGCACTCACTAACTCCCTTCTTTTTGAGGATGCCGTCAGTGGTGTACAGGGCTTTAAACGCCAACACGTATTTGGGAACATCAGGAGAAGCAAAATCCAGAAAAGCTGGTCTGTACACTGTCCCACAATCCAGTAACACCCAGCACTGCCCCTCCAACCGGCCAGAGCAGGGTGCCTGCACTGCGCTATAAAGACAAAGCAATTAAGAGCCAAGTGTGGGTAAAACGGTGAAAACGTTGTCACAGCATCACCTTACTGATGGTAAGGGGGCACTGATGTCCCTAAAGCCCTCAGAAACAGGATTGAAGCGTGGTTTCTCACAGGGCAGCTGTGACACCCACAGATGTCGCAGGGTGGCAAAACCCCCCGAGCCGAGCGCTGNACGGGCACAGGCACGGGCAGGGGCAGGGGCACGGGCAGGGGCAGCGCCCCGGGCACGGGCAGGGGCACGGGCAGGGCCGGCCCAGCGGGGCCCGCCGAGGGGCAGCGCCGCACAAGGCTGGCCCCGGCCCCCTCCTCCTGGCGCCCACAGGGAACGCTTCGCTTTTTTCCGCAGAAAAGGGCCATGATCTCCGATGGTTTAGCCGAGCCGGTTCTCGGGGCAGCGCACGCCGCGCTCTGGAGCAGCCTGAGCCGTGATCAGGCCATGTCTTGCCTCTCTCTCGCGGCGTGCTCGGTGTTTCTCGTTTGGACGCCTCCTGTCTCCCTCTGTCACCTAATCTGCCAATATGCTCCTTGGTGTTCCTTTTTGTCAGGAAAGTAACAATAACTCACAAATACACAGATCAAAAGGCATATCCTTCCATTTGCAGGAGAGGGACCTTACAGTTGTAAGGACAACAACAATGCAATAAAAAGAGACAAAACTAAGAACAAAGTTTCACACAAGGGGCAAAAATGAGGAGAAAAGGAAAA
>VYXF01004468.1:1015483-1077983 GCA_013397295.1 Polioptila caerulea
CGGGAACGGAGCCCCGGGAACGGAGCCCCGGCCCGGAGCGCCCCAAAGTCACGGCTCCAGCACACCCTGCCCGGGACACTGAGTACGGGGAACACAGACCAGAAATCTGGGAGCTGACAGCTGGAACTGCTTTGCTTTTAGACAACTTAACATCACCAAAACCAAGATTCAATGGCGTTTTCCTTTGATATACATGGAAATTTTTCTGGCCTTAAGAAGGAATGACCTTTGCAGTGCTGGATGTTATTCTCAAGTCTAACAATGACTTTATGGAGGAGGATGGATGGAGCCCGGCACACACAATAGCAGCACTGACAGGAAACTTGCCCACTAAACCTAGCTGGGGAAGCACGAAAATGTGAAAGAATACAGAAACTCCTCTGTGCTCACACACTCCTCGGCATTTTAACAATGGCCATTCCTTGTGCACTTCATTACAGTTCTATTTTTAGGTTTTCCTGAATATCAATAAAAAACCCAAAAGGTTTACCATCTTCAAATTGAAAGAAGGGCTATTCGTGGTAGACAAATCCATACTTAGTTAGGCAGTGTCATTTAAAAGATAATGCACAATCAGCACTGGACGCATGACACACAGCCTACAGTCAGGGAACATGATTTCAAACTTGTGTGGCTGCTGCATTGATTACACCAGGCGGGTCAATAAAGGAATGGTATGTGGCTCTAAATCTGATAATGAAGCTTTTATTGTGAGCCCTCCCTCCTCAAACATCAGCTAATATGTTCTGAACATTCTCAATACAAGGAATACCCTGGGTTTGGGATCTGAATTTGTGAAAGGAACAAACAGATTGTACTCAAATACTGCAGCCATTTAGGGCTGGGTCAGGCAGGAGCTGAGAAACCAGCTGTGCCATAGGGCTAGGAGTTAAAAAATTACATTTTTCATATGCAAATCTTGATTTTGTCTTAGTATCTTGGGAATGCACCACTTACTTCCCGTGCATGCACTACTGACAATCAATATGCTGGCTAGTGCCCTGACCATGCAGTTAATAGATAGAGCCATGCTTTACACAGGGCCTCACAAACAGGTCTGTAATGCCTATGGACAGGACAGCCTGTGTGCTCTTCATCCTTCCCCTGCCCTTCTGAGCAGATCCTGCTCAAGCCACGGGCACCAATGCCAAGTCCTGCACGCCCAGGTGCCAGTGAACACGGGGTAAAGGCTGCATAACCACCATGTGTGTTTGCAAGTCCCATGAGAACCTCTCTGTATCCTCTGCCACCCATATAGGTTTCTCACATACTAAAAGGCATTTCAAAACATGCCTTCCAAAAAATAGTCTGGCAATTTGTCTCCTATTACTAGTAATTGTCATTTCTTATCTTCTTGCTTCCACTCCCTGTGCCCTGTGCATCTGCAGCTCATTGGAATTGTGCTCTGCAGATGTCGGAAAGTGTCTGAGGTATTCAAGGCTTATGTCTCTTCTCTCACACGTGTGTTTTCTGTATTTGACCCATGGTTTCTCAAATACCATTATTAGGCACTTTTTTGTGTGCCCAGACACAGAAAATTCCCTTGGCTGATCAGACTTTTGGAACAATTGAAAATCAAGTATTAGGAAGGCCCTGCGCCTTAGCAGGAATAGTTTTGACCCCAGTGGAGCAACTGGGCTGTTCCAGGCAGCAGAAGGAAATCATAAAGACCAGAAGGAAGCAAGTGTTTTGAAACATGTGATGCTAAAGGAGTGCTGCTACCTAGGCAGCCTAGGAAAACTTCACCCACCTTTCCAGCAGGAGGGTGGGCTGGCTGGAAACAGCTCGAGTGTGATTTTTCGACTCCAGAAACTATAGTTAAAAAAAAGGCTTAATGGTGGTTTCCAGAGGAAAATAGAGCAGACACAAAAATGCAGGGCCTCCAGGAACACTCCTGTGTGTGCACATGCCTACCAGCTCCAAGGCCATCCATACACGTGCCCGTCTGGGGCCAGCAGGAGGCACGACATCATTTGGAAGCTGAACAGGAAAAATGGTTCTTCCCAGCTCCTGTTAGACCCCCTGGTTAACGCACGGCTCACAGCTGATACCCCACTGAATACATCATTCTGAGACATTATTGCAGCTGGAAAACTCTACAGCAGCACTAAGTCACCTGTCAAGATCAAGTAAGTCACAGCTTATTTATAGGATAAGGTTGGAAAATCTCTTCTTTTCTTAATAATCATGCAAAATGGATAGCAATTCCATTAGCTACGTCAGTGGGAAAAATGCAACTACCCCAAGTCTTGGGGCTGTTACAGTGTTAAAGTGGAATTTTCTACTGCACAATCCCCAAACAAACCATTTATGGAAGTGTCTGTGATCAAGGAACAGGGCAATGGGTTTTGCTGGAAATAAAAAGATTTCAAAGAATGGTTGATTGTTGTCCATGTAGATACTGATTGCTCTCCAGATCTTCCCTGGAGACACCCCCTGCCTGCCCTCTGGATGCAGATCAAGCCATTTGTGCAGGACATTCACAATGAATATTTCTCTGGTTTTTTACATGCATGATTATGAAAACACTGGCATGACAATCTCCATTTTCAGAGCTCTGTGTCAAGATGGAAAGCATCAGGCTTGAAAGATGATCACTTACAACAGTTCAAAGAACTCTTACAAGCTATATAAAGATAGAGAGAAAAAACACACACAAAAAGCAGCACATGATGGAGCGAAGCTCCAAGCCAGGCAGTCAAGCTGAGAGTCTCCCACACTGCAGCAACACTCACTGCCAACAAGTCACAGGTGTACTACACAGGAGCAGGTGAAAAAAATAAAATGCAACTGTGAGGGGTGTGATAATGGTTTGGGGCCATAACACATCCAGTCTAGAGTGCCATTGTGCATCTGTTATGATTTAGACATTTTCTATCAGCCATTTACAAATACACTGTGTGCATGAGCACATAGCCCTAAAAGACCGTATGTTATACAAAGGTTAAGCAATGGCCTAACAAGGCTGGTGATGCCCACCACCCTCAGGTGAAATTCATAAGCCTTCTGCAGTGTTACACAGAAACTGGGACTCTGATGAAAGGCAACAAAGCCTCTATCTCCCCTTCCAAGTGCCATTGAAATTAACAGAAACCATTCCTCAAATAATTTCAATAAGAATTGTGGAGATAATAGATTCATGTTACCATAGCCAACATGAAAATTAACTGGTAATTAGCCATTGAGTGACCTATTAATCCCAATATTTTTTCTCAGGGTGTGGGGGATCCTCCAGACCCAGGTAAAAGCCCAGGTAGTTTCTCTCTGCCTCTCCCCACCTCTGTTCAGGTTGCTCTCACCCTTTCAGGCACTGTCTGATTCCAAGCCCAGAGATCAGGGTCATGGCTGGGGACCACTGGGACTGTGCCCCTCCTCCCCATTCTCTCTCCTTTTCCCTTTACAGAGCAGGGCTGGGAAACAAGGGAAGTGATGCCTCCACTGCCTGCCAACAAGCACAGCTTGCCAGACAAAAACTAAACCTCAGATTCAGGCATTGACTTGAAGCAAAGGTTTGTCTCACATTTGAACATATATATAAAAAAAAGACAAAACAAAACCTCCAAATTGCTACAAACAGAAGCTAGAGTGTCTAAATATTTACGAAATACCATCTGCAGCAATCTTTTTTCAATGTTTTGCATCTTTTGAATTCAAAACTGGTCCAAAAATAAATCTCTCAGCTGTTATTACTCATTACATATCCATAAGCACACACATGTATGTGCACAGGTACTACTTCCCTTTAATAGCAATCCCTAAAGATAAAAATCTTTATGCCTTGACTTTATAAAGGGATTACTTTAGGCAGAGGACACAAGACGACCCTTGCTTTGGCCATTGGAGATTATGCTCTCTACAGAAAGCTGTGAGCCTTAAATTGGTGCTGCTCTAATCCTAAACTGGAGAGGCATTCAAGGGATGCCATGACCCAGAAGAGCAAGTGGAAAAAAACGAAATTTAAAAAAAAGGCACAGTGAAGGAGGAGGGTGGGAAAGGAAGGAGAAAGTGAAAAAGAAAGAAAGGATAGCAAGCTTGCTTTACAGGATAAAACAATATATTTTTAATTTCTGGTTACTACTTTCCCTTTGCTATCAGACTCTAAAGAAAAATCACCTTTGCACCCCCTTGCAGTTTGCATGTGCGTATTTTTAGAACTGTTTGACAATTATCCAAGGGTCTAAGACTAACAGATGGCCTGTCTTAAAGCCTCATATGTTCACTAGTTTGCACTTCTGACAAACAGTAAATGTACTCAAGAGTGTGCCATAAACAGGGCTGAATGAATACTCAGAACACAATTTAGTTAATACACTTCATTAAAACTGATAGTGGTAACCAATGTTTCCCATAAAACCAGGTGTTAATTGCCCTTCCAGTTGTTTCAGGTAACTTACTCAGTGACATTTATATGTTTAGATCATAGTTTTTCAGGCAGCACAGCATTACTTCTTTCTTTTCCCTTGGTATTTCACCCACTACATAAAATGCTTGTAACAAGTGAACTCCAAGTTATCATGGTATGCAATAAAAAAAAAAAAAAAATTGTCAGGCAAGACAGGTTCACATGTCCCTTCTTTATTTGAAGAGTCCCTTGAAATGGAGGTAGAGGCAAACGAAAGGTGGCACATCCTTTGTGAAAGGCAGAGGCTGCCTGTGTTACGGCTTCCTTCATCTCTGAGCATCTGATAACTTGCCATACGTCAGTCAGTCCCTGTGTCAGCACACTCTGAGATGGCACTTCAACAAATGCAGGTAGAAAGCTGTCCTTTACAAGTTATTGAACCAGGAAAAAAAAAGAAATCATTTTGAGTGTCTAAGAAAATATGCCTGGAGGTTTGGTGTCGGCTGAAAAGCGAAGTTGCCTGTTTCCAATGGAAAGAGCTGCTTCTGAGTCACTCTGATCTCGTGTGCGATTACTCCAGGGGTAAATGCACCTTTCACTGGCACTGGGACACAGAAACACTCATCTGTGCCAGGCCTGAGCTGCCCCCGGGGTTTCTGTGCCCACTGGGGAGGATGAGCAGCCCCCTCAGTGCCTGCTCACCCTCAGCTGTCCCCAGAAACCTGCCCGGCTCCTCCGGTGACCAGGACCTGGCACTTCACCTGGCAGACAAGGGCAGGTTCAGGGGGGGAAGCTGTTCCACACGTGACTGCCCAAATGCTGACTGCTTTTTCTTGGTAACTCATTTTCCAGGGCTGGGGGTGGGTGTGCAGAGCCCCGCTGGCCTTTGCTCTGCACCGGGGCCGCTGCAGCGCCCGGCGCCCACTGGCACTGATTCTTCCATTTCGACAGGCATCATGTGTTATTCTGGTGTGAAAAATTGCCTTTCTATACAAATACCTTTCTTGGAGTTATTTTTTTCCCAGTGCCAGCTTTTTCTCATACCAGCTAAGAATTATTAGATGATTTATGAATTTAATTTCTCTTCTAATTCAGGTTGTTTAGTCCTAATCAGACTTTGAAAACTCACCTAACGTGCTTTCCCCTTTCCACTTGAGACTAATAATTTTGTATCATCAGCCTTCTAGATCTGCCATCACTATTCTTCTCTAAAACTCAGAATAAACTGAGTTGAGCCTATTACAAGTGAACTCCAAGCACAGCCTAAGCCTTTCATAGCCTCTTGCATTCTATTAAATACCTCACTGAAAAGTCTATACACTTCTTCCAAAAACACTGGGTAAAATGCTGAAGCACAAAAGCAAACTGAAGCCTTTGGGAAAATCTCCTTACCACAGCACTTTGGAAATAAAAAAACACAGAGGAATACATTATTAAGAGATAACCAGAGTCTTCTGTTAGAGAAACTAGCTGTAAACACACCGTGATTCACTGAGGCACCCAATGAAAACAGGGAGCTAATAATACCTGTCCTGAGGGACCACACGCTCCTGAGAATTTCACTCAGAAATGCAAATTTATCAGCATCCTTGTAACTTGTAGTCTCCAGTATGCCATGCACAAGATCAAAAATAAGCCGAGGGAAGAACCTTACACTTCCTAAATATAAAGTGAGAGGGACAAATTTAATTACTGTTATCAGAAGTGCATGAAACCATAATATTTTAAGAATACCTTCACTCCTTCCTCAGCCCTACTGTTAGTCCCTGACTGGATTCCAGAGCCATTTCTGATCCCAAGAGCAGGAAATGGCTTGCAGGATCCCAGCACAGTGCTCTGCTGACAACGGTGCTGCTTTAACCTGCTCAGTCCATGTTTTTCTGGGAACTGGTCCCCCGGACACTCGGGGTCACGGCCACCCCTGTGTGACGTGTCCCAAACCTGGCATGCAGCAGCACCATTGCCCTGTGCCCTGTGCCCAGCTTTGAAGTGACCCTCCAAAGCTGTCCTCGAGAATGCAAACACACACTTCCACTCTGTTTTCAAACCTAAGCCACAGTAATCAGAGAAAGCATCATCTGCCCACAGGGACACTCCTTTGCCTGTGCTACACCAAAAATCCCAAAGCACATCCCAGTTTCCTATCTGCTTACAGGTCCTATTCAGGGAAGCAATGTTTTAAAACAATTTTCAAGAGTTAAACCATTTTCCTGGAATCTTTCTTAGGTTTTTCTCTCAAAAGCATGAATTGTTGATTTCTTAGAAACCAATCCAAACCTTATCTCATTAATCCCTCCTTGATCTAGGGTAAATCATATCCCATGAGCCAGTTAATTGTTCATTTCTGTGAGGGCTGGGGTCAGCATTATGGAACACTTTGTGACTCCTCTAAACACCAAATGATTTCCTGGTTAGGTCTTTATTATAGGACCAGGATGGTGTCTTTTCAAAAAATACTTACAGCAAAAGGGAAACACTTTACACGGCACCTTTAGAAGTTAAAATGCATAGGGAAAAGCTTCACAGAGTGATTGTTTCCATGGCAATATAAATCAACAGAAGCCAGGAAATTGAGAGTTGAACCTAAAACTTGCTCTGCTGTTCTCTGGTATGGCAAGGGTCACTGAACATCATCTGATTACTTTTTGTTGCCTTTTTCCCTGCACCAGCTAGGTATTCCTGGTATTAAAGAGAGGTATAAAACAGTTTCTGTCTTAACTGTGAATTTTAATGCAAACATTAACAGGGGAAGGTCTCACATTCATAACTTAGACAACATCCTGCACTGAATGATGGAAGCTGCAGCTGAACCAAGTTCCTTGGGCCAAATAAGCAAGTGTGGACAGCCAGACTTGACACAAGCAGCACCTGCCTGCAGCAGGACCACAGCCCTTCTTAAAGTAATTCCTGTAAGAAGCAGCAACTAAAGTGAGATTCCCTCTAATGGAATACTGATCTGACAAATTGTATTGCCTGGTGTTATGGATACACTTTTCTTAGAGGCAGATAAATATTCCTGTGATGTGGCACCCACACAGTACTCAAGCTGACAAAATGGCTGGTCAGTGACTGTTGCCTTGGACATAATGGTTGTTATTGCTGGTTTTAATTTGAAAAGGGGAATAAAATCCTCCAATGCAAGTAGCTCTGCTATAAAATAACAAGGCTCTAGTTACAGAAGTGCTTTACATGCTGCCCCATTAGTGTAGATGCCACCAGCAGAGCAGAAATCTGCAGAGCCCACTGCCACAAGGAATTAACCCTGGAGGACTAGGAGAGTGAAAAGAGACATGCCAAATTTGTTCTTGTAAGTAAAAGAGGGGCCAAAATATCACCAACATGAGCCGTTTTCTCCAAGACTTCATAGGCCAAAACAACAAGGCAACATTGCTGTGGTATGTGTGCGAAACAACTGGGTTAAATGGGATTTTCCAGCCATTGCAACTCCATTACAACAGTGTCACCAGTCTCAGGAAAATCTGACTTTTAAACAACAAGATGCCACATCTTAAACAATCCTGATTTCATGCAAAGACTAAGAGCATGTGCTGGCCCCCAAGGAGGACACATTTTTCAGACGTAAATATGTTCCAAACAAGCTCACTGCTCCTTTTGGAGACACAATAATGTAACACACTGATGACAGATATGCCATACACAGCCAAATCTCAGTGCCCATGGCAATTTATTCAGGTTTAACTGCACAGCAGAAACAAATGAGGAGGCAGGAGCTCTCCCCCGGGGCTGGCATGGTGTGGGCACTGCTTTGGCCATTCCAGCTCGGTGCAAAGCCGAGGCAATGGGATTCTGGGGACAGGCTCTGCACAGAGGTGACCTCTGGGTGTCCATACTGCCAGCCCAGAATGTGGCACAGAAGACACACAACACACTCTGCAGTGCATCTGCTCAAGCACAGGACTGCTGCTGCCAAATCTGGTCTGGCTCATGCAGAGTTGGGGTGACAGAGCCTCACTGAACCCAAGCTGACCTTGCACAGAGCCACGAGCTGTCTCTACAGTGATCCCATCAGCATGTACCATCTCACTCCATCATCTAGATTTTTCCAACAAAGCCCCATCACCTCACTGAGGATAGACAGTTCATAAGTTATTCCATTAACATGGAACAGGAAGGGAACATTAACAATCCATCCACTGGTTACAGCCCAGGTCGGGTCACTGCACATGTGCACCCAGCCCTGCACCAAACCCTCCCATCCCCTTCTCATTTTACATAAGCAGAACAGGCACAACGTGTATAGAAGCTGTATCCTGAATTGTTTTTCCTTTCTCCTCTGGTAAAAGGGAGGTATAAAACTACTCTCAAAATATGCTGTTAAAGCAGGGTATAATTAGGCAAACAATAGTATATGATTGAATATACTTCTCCAGAAGGTGCAAAGGCTGTTCCAGGCTTGTTTTCAGGTCTCTGAGATGGGCTGGACTGAGAATACTGACAGCCTTCCTGACAAGAGCATGGAGACAGCCCTATACACACAGCCAGGTGCAGAAAAGCAGGTAAACCACTGACTTTCTAACAATTCCTTATCCTTTTGCTGTTCTCAGGCCCAATTTTTTTCCTGGCCACTCACCATGCTTGCTCCATATATCTGACCTCAGAGAAGAATGAGAAGAGGTAAGGCAGGGAGGAATTAACAGGAGTCTTTCTTACAGTCTTTAAAATCCCCCTGGGAAAACTGGCTCTTGGGATGGGGTCACAGGACAGGACCTCTGTCCTCAGCTCTCTCCAGCAGCCAGGGCTGCTGCTCCTGCTGCCTTTCACTGGCTGAGGAGATAAACCCTAGGATTACACCCTAAATCTCTTACTCGGGAAATCAGGGGTACACACAAGGCCTTTTAAATTTCTTCATGAAATTATTTTTCAAATTCCTTCTAGCAGTAAAAGTGATGGGGGCCTCCACCAGCACCCCAGCAGTCGGTAACAGCAGTACAGTATCACTCCAGGATTTCCTGTCTGCAGTCTAGGCTTCACATCTGAAATACAGCATACACACAACATTTGTATGACCGAGGAAACACAAGACGCTTGCCACACATTTATTATCTTCCTGGGGAAATGATATAGAGGACAAAAGAGACTATATTTACTCCCTCCCCAGCTGCCTTTACAATCTAATAATTTATTTCTCCTGGACATAAATTTCAGATTTAAACGAAATCCCGGAAACCTAAAGATGCCACATGGTAGAGGCTAGGGCAGTATTTCTTTCTGTTTTGGAGATGGAGTGCTTAATGCATTGCTCAGTTAACCAGTAGCCTTAAAATTTAGGGGGGTGGGGGTGGAAAGAGACAAGCAATTAGACTGTGGCAGACCCTAGATGCAAATACAGGTGACTGTGATTACTACCTTCATACACAGAGTTAAAAATATCTGGTTATTGAAAATTATTTCCTCAGTCTACAGGGGTTTATCTGGGTTTAGGCCGAGATGTTTATTTTTTCTGCAGCAGCTGTACTGGGGATTCTTTTACAACATTTTCCTTACACAGAAGCTATATATCATTCACATTTCTGAAAGCTGAGGGGCTTTCTATGATGTAAGAAATCTCTGCAATTAGAAACAAACTTTTTTTTTTTTCCCCAGAAAAATAAAATGCATCTCCAAACCCTTCCAGGCAGCAACTAAGATAGCAGCGCTCTTAGGGCAGGTGTAAAATTCCAGGGTATAAATTCATGTTAACTGTTACAAATATATCCATCTGTTCACAGACTAACTAGTGACTGAAACTGATGAGTCCACTGAAATGTAATTTTTGAGTCCACTAGCGTCTGTTCTCTTCTAGTAATAAAGTAAATGCTTTTTAATAACTCTGCTGCTCTTCAACGTCAATTTCCATTTAAGTAGGTCCAGGTTCTCTCTAAAATAAACCCCTAAAATTAAAATAGCAAATGCCTTTTCTTTCCAAAGGTCAAACTCAGCTTTTAAAGAACACACAACATTTTAGCAAGGCAGAGAGGACAAAACTCCAATCAGATAAATGGGCTGTGTAATGATTGAGAACCACGGCTGCCTCAGGTTTCTGAATGGGCTGTAGCATAGAATTTGGCACAGACTGATGTTGAAGCTTATATCTCTTTTACTGCAGACAAGAAATTCACTGAAATATATAAATAATGAATGTGGCTGGGGATCTCTACTGGTACTACTGCTGGTTCTGCAAGATGCACGAGCAGAAACACACACTGCTCCATGTTTTTGTTATTAGGGAATCCTTGTTCTCCAACAATAAACACAGAATATTTTATCTGAAATGGCTTCTGCAGCACATCCAATATAAGTTTCAGCTCTCTAGAAGTGCCAGCAAATTGCAGAAAGATAAGTTACAAAGACGTACCTAATTTGCTGTGATGAATTGTGTGCATGCTTCAGTGATCAAAACTGCAGCTGAGACCTATTATATTTAATGATCTAGACATTTCTTGTGAAAACACTCAGGCATATAGTGTTATGTCTGGACAAGCATCCCCATTTTGGACTTTGCAAGCAAACGAAGAGACTGAACTTTTAAAAGCATGCTGTAAGCACCCTCGATGAGCTCCACTATTTTCTTTAAATAATGCTTATGCTCTGCCCTTTCCAGTGCAGCATCCCTCTCCCTTTGAAAAACAGTCAGTTCCTCTGGATACTAGCGACACTTACAGGAGGCAACAGAGCTAGTCTGTGCTCAGACCCCAAACTATGCTCCACGGCAGCTACTCCAGCAGGAGAAAATCAAAGGGGCTGGATCAGAGATCTCTTCCCACCAGAAAGAAAAATCTCTGACAAGACATTGCAGAGAGAAAACAAAAGAAAAATTTATTTGTTTACATGTTACACAAGTGTTCTGTTTCTATTTTAAGGACTCTGCCCTGCTTACAAAGGCAGGCAGGGCCGAGCAGGGGTAGCCGGTTGTGCTGTCCCTGAGGACGCTGCTCCTGCACAGCAGCTGTGCCATGGCCACCTCACAGCCCCACAGCTTATGGCCCCTGTGCTCGAGCCTCTACACAGAGCAGCAGGAAACAGGGCTTCCTACCACCCTCCTGAGGGGACAGGGATGTCACCTTGTGAACACGTGAAGGACTTTGGAATAAAAGGGCTGAGGTTTCCAGGGCTTTATGTCTGGCTCCTCCAAAATTGTCCTGCATGGAACAGGGTATATTATTCAACCTTGTCTTTCCAAATTTGCAAAATAGGAAAAAACAACCCCAGAAAAATGTGCTGGTAAACTTAATTCATTCAGGGTTATAAGAATCACAGAGATCTGCACAGAGAATCTAGAGAATGTACTTGCTATACACGACCGAGAGCTCATGCTCTCCCTCCCTGGTCAGTCTGAACCTCTTTCTATTATTCATTGTTCAACAAAACACAGCAAAACATAAACATGTGCTCTTGACTCCAGAAATAAGGACTTCAAAGTGCTGAAATTTTCATTCACCTGAGGAGCTGCTAAATACTATCACAGTGGTAATTGGCGATAGTGTGGTAAAGAATGAAGAAAAGGTATTTGTTAATTGTTGACATAACAAAATTAATTTTCCATCCCTAAACTTTTCTCATCTCTCCTGTGAGCTCTGATGCAATGTTACTGACTGGCACTGCTGAAATGCCAACTTGCATTTCTCATCCTTAATTTCTCTCTAAATGTCATTAGTAATTGTTATTGCCAGACCAGAGAGTGCAATCTGGTCTTTCTGAAAGAAAATCCATTTCTCATTTCTTCTCCTGTGCTTCCTCCTTTTGGTCAGGATGGATGTTTAACACAGCCCATGTGCTCTGCTTCCATGAGGACAGGAATGCATTAATGTATCTGGAAGTACAACATTCCTGCTTTATTTATTTACATATAGTATGTCTGGATCCTTATGAATATCAAATTGTATATTCAGAAGGGTCTTCAAAGCACATCTTTCAAGAACACTAACAAGACTTAATTGAATAAAGCTAACAAGTAGGGGAAGGGAACATCCTTTAATGTGTACATACAGACTCCTCTCTAGATGCTTCCATAATTTACACTTTCTGGTGGGCAGCAATGCTGTCAAATATAAAAGCATATTATATGATTTCCCTCTCTTTTTGTCACATGGAAAACAAACCTCTTCAGTGAGATGTGTAAACTAATCTAGCTTTGGTCTGGATTAATGTATCACCCTCATTGCCCCAAACAGTAAAACTGTTTTCCACCACTAAGAGAGGAGGTGAGCTTATACATCTGTGTGCAAGGAAAACCTGCCAGTGTAAAAGGTTGGCTTCAATTCTATGTATTGAGCCAGAGATTTGCACAGTTATGTGCAGCACCTACAAAATTTGGTGTCTGGTACTTAGAGGCAAGTAGCACCTTGGCACATTGAGTCAATTTTAGGGGGGACCTTGTGTCACAACAGATCTTTAACAGATCTCCCCATAACCAGCACATCTTACACTTTCACGTCTGCATTATATTTTGTAAGGTATATAAAGTAATTAATTCAAAGCTAAGCTGCATTTCCATACCCATTAACTAAAGGCATCTTATCTCAAAATAAATAGACATTTGAACATTTCCAGCCAGGAACTATGCTTTCAATAAACACAATTGATGCACATACATTGTCTCTTGGCGCCTTACACTCCTGCCCATCTGTTGGGATGGCATGGTGCCTGCGCAAAAGTTGGTTGGACCCTTGCCCTAGGGCATAGATGACAGGCAACAACGGGTTTAGCTGGGCAGCCTGAGCAGCAGATCCCAGTGCCATCTCTGCTGGAGGAAGCCCCGTCTGTGTGCCAGCACTGCCACATTGGAACGACATGCCTCCTTACACTTGATCACACATGTTGACACTTGGGTGCGCTTAAGTGCATTAATGACTAAAACGATGCCTTTCACCTGGCTCCCTTCTTTTTTTCCTCCACTCTGCACGGCTGCTGGGCTTTCTGCACATGTTAATGTGAAGTTGTGTGCACTTTGTTAGCCAGGGCTAGCCACAGAATGGCCTTAATGTTTAAGAAATGAAGGAGAGGCTTTTGTTACAGGCCGTGCTGCTCCAGTTCCAGACATATCTTCATCTCAGGTGAGAGATCTTTCTGCCTCTCGCTGAAGAGACCTCAGACAGGATACAGATGCAGCACTATATTGATCAGAACCATCTTTCCAAATGAAAATGCTCTACCCTGGCACTACACCACACACGGGGCAATTCAAGATTTCTGCACCATCCTTTGCTGCAGCAGAGCTGGCCATGCCAAGAGGCGGCGAGGTCTGGATCCTGTTACTGTTCCAGCAGCCCCAGGGAACAGCCCTGCCTGTATGCAAGGGAAGAAGGTGCTGGCTGCAAACCACACAGAGGTGAGCATGAACAGCCCCTGCTCTTACACCAACCTCTGTGGATGTCAGGCCCAGCAAAGCCCCGGCATTGCCTGCACAGAACCCCGACTGCAGCTGCTGCACACCCAGCACCAGCCCCCCGTGGTCCACAATGGTGTTTCTTAGCTTTGGTCCTTATCAGAGCCTGTTCCTAATCCTAAATTTTCAAACAGCCACATATTCCTCCTCCTCCTCCTCTGAATGAAAACATGCACATTGAAAACCACAGACCTTATAGGTAAAAACTCTTCCCTACTGTGAAAAGAGATCACAGATAAAACTTGTGGTTTTGCAGTCCATAAAGAACGTTCAGGCAGGCAGACTCAACATGATGGGTATGTGCCTACAGCACTTTTAATTTTTAATTATTGTTAGTTATAATTATCTGACTGCGTCTGAATGAAACCCAGCAATATGGTTGGAATAGATTTTGGTAGTCTTGTAATTTATTAGCTTTGTAACTACTAATAATTAAAATTTAACAATACTCCAAGCACCATAGCAACATTTTTTTAAGAAACGTTAGCCAGATCTTCTAGGATAACTGACTAGGTCATTTTCATGATTTTAAAGAAGGAATGACATTTTTAAAAATCTAAAAATTAAAAAATAAAAGTACTAAAGAAGGAAAAATAGCTAACAGGTTCTTAAAAACCTATCAAAAAGCAAAATACAAAGACAAAAAATCTGTTTTAAAAGAAAATAAAATATGTTACTTGCAGAAAATTCTACACATGTGTAGAATTAATTGTGTGTGCTTTGTATGAAATTTAGAAAGAGCTCATGGTATGTTTTCAGTAAGAAGCTCTTGGTGTTTGCCATCTAAGTCACACTAAGTCCTGAAATGCAGCAAAAGTTACATCAAGTGAAAGCACTGCCTTGAGATACAGCCACATTTCAGGTCCCATTTGTCCTGCCATCCACACACTCTCAAAGAGAAACATTTTCTACAACTTCCTCAAGATACCATGGAATTGCCTTTCTCTCACTGCCTGAACAGACACTGGAGCCCAGAAACACTGGAAACAGGAGATACTGCACTGCTGCAAGCACTCAGGGCTGGTTGGAAGAAAAAAATTATTTCTACTGAAGTTAGCTTTCTTATACCCCCTACAAGTTTTCCATTTTTCAAATAGGAGCTGGAGATATGGCTGGGTACAGACTTAAAATTGCTCAGGTCTTTCTTCAGTGCTCCATTGGTGGTGAAGGGAGCCCTTGGACGCAGCCCTGCAGACTCGCCCGAGGGCAGGGGGCTCACGGCCAAGCCAAGAGGCTCTCGTGCCCCTCTGTGCTTCAGGGAACACTGTTGTACCCAGATGGCCCCAGGGACCACTGGGCTGAGCAGCTGGAGATGTTGCTCCCCATTGCCCCCTCCCAGAGAGGCCAGCACAGGAACAGAGCAGCTCCTCTGTGTCCCCCACTGGGTCACATCCGACCATAGGGCACTACTGTGCTGTCCCCTCGCCTGGGCAGGTCACTGTCCTCTGTGTCCTCACAGTCCTAGGGTCTGATGTGGCACATCTAACATCCAGCTGGCATTAAAAGCAGACTTAAAAAAAGAAAACCTGCTTAGGGCTTGATCTGCTGTAATCAGCAGAAAGAATCCCAAGGACTTTGATGTGGACCAAATCAAGCCCCTGGAGGACATTCATGGTAAATCATTATTAATATAATGAGTGCAATTTCTGTGCAGCAGCTCATTCCTGTTTATGGATATGTGAAAATTGCTAGCTTTTCACATAAAATAAAACAAGAGGGGAGACAGACCACAGTGTTAGCCAATGAGCCATAGTAGCTCCTTTTGATATGTGTACATTTAAAAAACTGTGCATTTAAAATGACAGCACATTCCTCCAGTGAAGCTCTCTTAATTTAGTGGTTTGACATATCTCCAAATCTGAGCAGAAAAGAAAGCCCTTTATTCATAGCAGGCAGTAAAACACCTGAACACCTGTGCTAGGAAAGACCTGGCAGGTACCCTGCTCCCTTGGTACCTGGATTATTTGCGCATTGTTTATTACATCCCTTGCCTTAGTTTTCATCAATTGTAATCATTTAGGAGGAAACAGTATGATTAACAGTACACAAGCAAACAGCAGGAATTAATCCTTTAAATACAAATACTTCACTGGTTATGTGATGGCTCCATGGAAAAGCAATGTGGCAAAAGAGTAAGCACAAAAATCCTCCTCAAGTTTTCTCTGAAAACCACTGCTCAGTCACAATTTGTTTAATACAATTCTCAATGCAAACAAATGAGGAGGGATCCCTCTTTGCTGTGAATCACACCACAGATATAACTCTCAGCATCCATTTTGTGTCATCATTTCCGACCCATCTTTGGGGCTGGCAGGGTTCCCTGATAGGTTTTAAATAGCAAAGATCAAAATTTCACTTGTCAAAGAGCAAGCTCACCTGCCACATCCAAGTGTCCATGGCTCCAGCTGCCTCTGAGGAGCTGGACCAGCAGCTCCCAGCACAGCACTTGGAGATGGGGATCTGTCTGAAAGGGCTCCTTCTGCCCTACATGTAAGGAGACCCCAACCCTCCACATCTACACTTGTTTCAGTGAGCATGTTTCAGTAGGGAGAATGAAATGCCATAGCCTTGGTGTTCTACAAATTCACTCTTTTTCTAGGAGAATTTCATGATTTTCATAGCTGTCAATTGTACAAAGTGAGAATGTGAAAAACACAGAGCTGCCAGTCTTCCCTCTTCTGCCCTAAGGGTGTGTGGGGTTATCACACATACTCTTTCCTTTGTGTTTCATGCTTAACCTTCCCATGTTTTCTTTCCTTATTTCCAGTGAGATAATGTAAGCAGTTAAGTAGCATTCTGTTTTCTTTTCTTGTGGCAATACCATCAAAGTAATGTCACTGGCTCATTGCTTCAGATTGTCACCAGAATTCCCACCGTTTATAAAGCAAGTTCAGCTCCTCAGAGCGTTCCTAAGCCTTGGTTTTACAGCTCCATCAGACGCTGTAAACTCCAAAGCAAAAACCGATATTAAAATACAACTACTAGTTCAGCAGCACAGAGGGTTTGATCACTTCCAGAGCATTAAGCTACCAAAGCACTATCTGCAGCAGCCACTAGAAGTACATTTACAGCAGCATTTACAGTTTCTCATCACATGGCACACATGGTGTTTACCCTGTTTAAAAAAAATGTTCAAAAATCAGCAGGGCCAGTTCATGCCAGTCTGTGACATCTCTAAAAGTTACCTTTTCCCTTCGCTGCCTGTCACTTTCCCCACCTTCCTTGTTTTTCCTGCTTTTCTACAAGCATATCACTTTGTATTTTTTCCTGAAATAGTTGAATGCTCATTTCTTAAAAAAGTATTTTCAATGGTTTCACTTGAAAATACAAAGAAGAAAAACAGCATGTAGGTTCAGATTTTGATACCAGTTATTTCATGCCAGTAGGAAAGCAAGTTCAGAACTGAACAGTCAAATTCATCAATTGGAACCCCTTGATGGAGGCTGATTTGCCCACATAAGATAATTGCACAGTTAAAGATACAGAAAGGTTTATGCAGATTTAACCCTAAGTAGCAGTTGAAGAACTGGTTCACTAAAATAATACTAAATCTTCATTACTCAACAGAAATATAAACAACAGTTGAGGAATTTAGAGCAGGCAGCTTACTCACCAGAAACTAATGAGATAATCATGCCAAGGCAGACTGGTTCAAAAGTCTTAAGCATTTCTAACTGATCTGTACACACACTTTGTGTCCTCCTTGGCTCCAATATTTGCATTAGTAAATTCCTTGGCATAAAGTAAACACACATTTCTGAGTCACTACTGAAATAAAGACTAAAACTGTGCAGCTAAGTATTGAATTTTCATTCAGCCAACATCATTCAAAACTACTCATGTAATTATTATTAATTATTATAAACAGAAAATTTTTGAGTGCAGAAAAATCCTGCATAAAAACTGAAAAATTATAATCCTAATTTATATGATTAAAGCTGACATTTGCAGCAATTGTGCAATGCACAAAACTTCAGAATTGAAACACTATGTAATTAAAATCTGTAATTGCAAAAAACAGGCTGCTTAGACTATAATTTAGCCAGGTTCTCTTTATTTGATCATCTGATTCTAAAGGTTAATGCAGTGGCCTAGGAAGCCAGTGTTCCCATTTTAATTGTGATGGCATTTTGACCAAACACCACTTTAAGGGAGATATGGGAGGAAAAATCAAAGCTGTCTTTGCAAGGCACTGCTGCCTTCATAAAACGTTCATAGTGAGAACACACAAACCCAAAATCTGCTGACTTTATTAAAATATTAACAAGGTATAGTTAAAACTTTTGTACACTTATGCAAATCAGGTCGCTAGAACAAGGGAAAGGCGGGATCCCCTGGGAGAAAAAAAAATAAAATCAACAAAGTGAAAAGATCAGCCATCCTTCCACAGCATGACAGCACAACACAAGAGGCAGCAGCTTGGGAATTCAGCAAGATAAATAAAAACCCTCCAAAGTTTAAGTAAATCATGGTTTATAAAGCTAATACATTTAAATGAGGCATATGGTACCATTCTATAAAAAGACCGCCTTTCCCAGGAGGAGAGGGGTGATTTTGGTGGCCACACTGCACAGGTGAGAGAGGTGTGAGGAGCCCAGCCAGGGCAGGCACCTCCCCACGAGCTCTCTGGCAGGGCAGGCTCTGGTGCTCCACTGCCCAACAGGTACCACACACACACACACCATGGAGGTTCAGTGCCTGTGAGCATTTAGCACCAAGGGTATTGGTGGGGTTTAACCCCAACCTCCCTGCCACTGCTCCAAGGAGACCTCTGGGGCCAGGGCTCCCAGCATGGCTGCAGCAGCATGCCCAGGTCAGGGTCCAGCCCCTCCAGAAGGATTTGTGCCCCCGGGAATGGGTCTGAGCCAAGCACTGATCCTGTGGAGGCTACAGCTGCTGTGGCTGCAGCCCCCAGTGCTGCCAGGGAAAGTGGTGTAAGGCAGAGCCCCAGCCTGGCAGTGCTACTGCCTGGGAGGAGCCTCTGCTCCAGCATCAGCCACCAGTTGAGCTGCACCCACACTTTCTCATACCTCAGTAGGGAAAATTCCTTTACTTATGATTTAGCAGCGAGGAAGGGGATGGGGCAGCTACCATTTGCTTAGTCTTTGTATGTTAATCAGTCCCTAAATTATTAATGGAGAAAAAGAAATTATTTACAAGGTGTTTGACGTAGACATGTAAGGATGTAGCAACACTACTGTCAAGAGAAATACTCATAAATCATTATATCTGTCTTGTCTTATTTATTTATTTATTCCAGCCACGCTCAGAGACCCTTTTCTCCTCCAGGCACCCAGGGAGGCAGGAGAAGACTGAGAGACTGTTTAAGAGCAGAAGAAACCATACCAAGGTTAGGCACCTTTTCTAAATGCTGCACAAGGGTGACAGCTGCACAGAGATATCAACAGCGTTAGCTTTGTTTTTACTCTCTTGTAAACATACCTGAAGCTCTGTTTGAAAGAAGAACTTCTGTGGGCACTGGGAACAGTCATAAATTTTGTCTTCCTGCCCATGCACTGCAAAGATGTGCTGCTGCAGTTTGTTTGCCTGTACAAAAACTGAAACAACACAGTACAGTTAGTTAAGATTGCTTCATATAAGGCACCTCGTCTCAAACTGCACTTCAGAGTCTGCAGCTGTAAAAGGTCCAAGGATATCTGCCAGAGAAGTGCCGATACACTTGGTTCAGCAGAATTTCCTTACAAGTAGTCAATTTAGAGTCTCCAGGCTGACAGTCAGCTTACTTCTAACAGGCTTTACATCCTGTATGGATTTTTGATATTTCACATAAAGCTAACACTGTCCACAGGTAACTGGAAGAATTCAGTCATCAGACCAAAGAGAGGACGTCACTGCTCCCATGGGGAGCCCTGGGCCCATGGCAGGTGCATCAGATGCATTTTTAATGCAGGACAACTGGGCCAGGAGAAGCCTTGATGGCTGGTCTGGAAGACACGTGGCCCAGAGCAGCATTTCTGGCAGAAATGTGAATCTGAAAGGGCAGGCTTGCCACAATTTTTAGATCTTTTAAATAGGTTGTCCATTCAGCATAAAAGAAAAAGATTATTGTTTAACATCACAAATATCACAGCATCTGCATTATGATTCTGGATTGACAATTATTCTGACTTTACCAAGGGAAATTTTGAAGTGGAACATATTGAACCACATCATTAGCGGGTTAAAAAATATATCTATATCTCATTTAATTTTTGTCTCACTTTACATGAATGGTCATCTGTAGTGAAAATGCCTTCTTCAGCAGAATTTAACAAATGCACCCAAAATTTTTTACAGCACATTTCAGAAAGGATAAATTAACTCAAAGCTCACACAAAACCCAGTTTCTCAAATAGTGGGCCAAACCCTAAAGAACATAGGCTCACCTTATTGCCACCAAAGTTAAAGCAATAGCAGGTGCTGCCATGCCCCTTTACTGACAACGGGCCCACAGTGACACCTACATGATCCTTATCTCTCAAACAGATTGGAAATGCAGATGTTAACTACTGTGTTGAAGAGGGTATAAAAAGCAGCCTTTGGCATGCACTCTGAAGATCCTGAAAAAGCAAGAATCACCCATGACCATTTGTACTGATGAGACAGCTTAAATGATCTACAGAGAAGTAATACCTAGCAGGCTCTCAGACAGGAGTTAGAAAGGTGCCACCATAAGAAAACTGGGCTTAAAACAAACCTCTGAGAGAGCAGCTGGCAAAACCATAGAGTCGTACAATTTGGTTTAATCGAAACTTTAGTCCCCTTTACTCAGCACTGTAAGCAGACCATGAACCACCTGGTCTTTAAAGAGTCCTGCTTGCAAGAGCAGGTCCATCCTTTGCAAGTCCTGCACTTGGAAACACATGGCACCTTTGAGCCACGAGGCAATATGTAAATGTTTGGAATTGAGGGGGCCATGCAGAGCCCGCAGCATGTGGCAGTGCTGCTTGGTGTCAAACACCACAGAGCTGCTCGGCAGAGCGAGCCCCAGCTTCAGACTGAGGATATTCAAACATTTCCAAGCACAGTATTTCTTTTTCCCAGGGAAAGGAATACAGTATTTTACAAATCCCTCGAGTGTCATTTCTGGATCTAGCCATGCACGCTGAGGCTTGTCTTGGCCTCCCTGTCTTACCTGTGAAACAAACAGGGCATTTGAATGTGCCTCCCATCCCCTCAAAGCTGTGCTCAATCAGGTGACACAGGAGCTTTGCCGGAGAGTCAAACATCTGGTTACACAGCTTGCACTCATGATTGATGCCTTCCTCTGCAAGGTTCAAATGATACAACTTGTTAGTGACACAGCAGATTAGCGTCGGGGAGGCAGCAGCGGTGGGCAGGGAAGCCTGTGCGGGCAGGCAGGGCCCCCAGGACCCCCAGGACCCCCAGGACCCCCAGCCCCAGGGCAGGACGAGCTGCTGGCACTCGGGGTGCAGCCCCCACATCTGGGCTGCAGCCCCCACATCTGGGCTGCGCTGGGCTCCATCCGCCGGGAGCACATGTGGGGCTCCCAGCAACACAAAGGGGGGGCAGCCCTGCTCTGGGTACAGGGTTAGAGAGTCAAACAGCATTTAAAAGTGCTTTAATAGTGGGAACTCAGCCACCCACACTGACAGAGGGCTGAAGTGATGTCTTCACTTCAGAGCACGCTGCAAACACACAGGAGAGGAAGGGACAGTTGGAGAATAGCAGGAGCTGAGAGCAGAGTGTCAGCGCAAATTTTTTTGTACCTCTTGGCTTCTTACAAGGGAAAGAGAGACCATCGAAGGTATTTAAACATAACTTGAAAGTGTAATTTCCTTGTCATATATCTTAAGTATTGAATACACAGGCCCATTTGAAATGCCTCTATATTCTAACTGAACTCAGTGAAATAACAATAATTATTACTCTCAGTTCAAGCCTACCACTTTTGCAAGATGATATGCTTCTCTGTTTACTGAAGTCTGTGGTTCTGGGTGCAGTTGAGCTTTTTTTTTTTTTGAGGTACTGAAGTATTATTAAAGCAATTTTTACACATAAAACTAAACAATCCTTTGGTTTTCTTGAAGGGAGTTGAAGAACTTTAGAAAACATAGCATGCAGTTTATAAAAATCAGAAACTATCTAAAAAGTTTTAATACTGTGGCTGGTTTCTGCAAATACTCCTTGAAAATTTGTCTTTCCTTCGCTGTGGCAGCACATGAACTTCTCATGAAAACATATTTTAAAAACTAAATAATTTCTTGCTTTTGTCTTACATTTCTCTTTATTTTTACATCCTCAAATATCAATGACTATTAATTCTTAGTTTCAAGATTGCTAAAAAACTACTACAATACCCCATGAACCAATTCTTGCCGAATACATTTGGCTCTTAGGAATAATGTGAGCCCTCAGAAGCATGGTCTCTACTCACAGTTGCTTCAAATTAGCTTTTTCCATCTTTAAAGGGGATAAACAGAAGGAAAGTATTGCTTCCTATGAGGTCTTTGGTACTACCAGGATCCCAAGGCCCCAGTACAAGGCTTGCACAGTGGAGAGCTGCCCCTGCTGCCACGAGGCTGGGTGGGCTCTGGGTGCTCACAGTGAGAGCTGGCACCAGAGCTGCGAGGGGAACGGGAAGGCAGCATGGGGACAAGTAAACAGGTGGGTTGGGAAGGAGATAAACAGAGAAAAGGAGAGAGCCAGGAAGAGAAAGATGAAAGGGCTGGTAGCTCTGTGGCAGCAGCTCTGTGGATTCCCTGGGGAGCCACAGGCAGGGACTGGGATATTTCTAGGACGCCACGAGGTTTGCAGGGCTCTGCTCACACAGCCTCCACGGGCGGGCGCGTTGCCCTCTCAAATGTGCAGGTTTCCAAACCAGACCCTCTCCCCTCACTGGATTCTCCCATCAGACCCTTGCCTGAGAAGTTCTGGCTTTGTGTGAATTTTGCAACCTGCTCCAGAGGGGAGAAGAGATGAGGAAGGGACATGAGCCTCATGCTGAGCATGCCCAGCCACACCGCTGTGTGCAGCAACCAAATGCTGCAATAAACCCGCAGAGGACAAAGCAGGAACTGGGGGGAATGGAACAAATGCCTTCTACGAATAAATCAGAGAAATCATGTTTGACATTAATTTTCTACCCTCTACATACTGGGTATTTGGAAAACAGTGATTCATGTACAGCCTATGGTCCTGTGTGAGCACATGTGTTCATAAATACAGATAGACATATACTGATGGCTAGACAGCTGCTCCTTTTCCAGCCTTAATATCTATAATTTGAGTAAAACTAAAAAAAAAAAACCCTGAAAAACAAACAATGCTCAGCATTTCAGTTAAAGTATATTCTTACAAGCTTGGTATGTTTAATTAGGTAACAGAGATTGTGTATTTTCTTGGCTGATCCCTGCAGTATTTTAAATAGTTAAAGCCATAACAAACAAACTAAAACTAGAATGAAAAATAATAAAACATAATGGGTTCCTGCAGATCTGGAAATTTATCCCACTCGAGGCAAGACCTTTTGATTTGCAAATCCACTTCTGAATTATAAGGCCTTCTCCTCACCGGTGGGGGTTTTTATTCCACTCCCACAGGAGTCCATTATGTATTTCTTGTGTCTATAAAACCATCCAGAAAGAAAAAAAGGGGGAAAAAGTACCATGGTTAGCATGACAAACGTTTCTCTTTTCATGCATGTGTATTCAAAATATGAAAATGCCCAAAGATATAGATAGAATTGCTGCTATAATCACTCTCTCCTCTATGGCATTTTACAGCACATTATTTTACACAGAAACACAGCACATGTATAGGGATACTCAGTCACCTTTGGAGAATAACTTCCTTGAATTATATAAGATCATATAGGTACATGCAAGGAGGCTTTTTGACAACGCGGTGTGACAGTCAAATGTGTGGTGCTGGGCACTAACAACAGCAAACATAACATCACTTCCCTCATTCTTATTCGCCTTTTTTTTTTTCTAGCATGACAATCATCTATGAGAGACCTACATAAGTCAAGTGAATTATGCAGCCCCTCTCATTTGTAAAATAAAATGCAGATTTTTACAGTTTGTTATGCTAGATCTTCTCCCATTTCTTCATAAGTGTATCTGTAGAGGGATCAGTTGATTACAGGACTAAATGAGCAATGCACAGCAAACAAGAATCTTGGGTTTCTTGCCTCTTTTTCCTGAGCTCAAAATAATAAGCATTAATTTTACACTTCATTTCTCAAAAAAATAATAGGATGTGCTCTTGTTTAAAACAAGCAGGCCTGCTGGATTCTGTCAGGCTGAAACTATGTCAGGCCAAAAGAGGAACAGAGTGCTTTGTGTAAAAGTATCATGGGGAGATGATAGTATCCTGTAATGTTTTCAGTACCTACTTTTGTCTCCAAAAGCATTTGATCCCTGGCAGACACATACTTATTTCCATACTGGTCTTGAGGGAAGCCAGTAGGAATGAGAGCTGATTATCTGAATCCTGAAGGTGAAACCTGGGTGGTGCCCGCTGATGTCAAAGGCAGGCATTTGTATAAATTTGGAGGTACATAATTTACTGCCTGTTAGTGAGGATTAGTGGGCTGCGCGGACCCAGCTGAACCGCGGTGGCGGAGCACGTCGCTCATTGTCCCCAAGTTCGGCTGCGTTTGCAGGAGAGTTTTAAATATGGTGATAGGGTGTTTAGTAGCACTTACACTGCCATCCTGCCCATTTTAGAGTGGGAATATGCTTCTCCATAAAGCTATTTCTGCTGCAGCAATGTGCATTTAATACATATTACAATGAGTCTCTAAGCCTCTAAGAGAACCGACACCAGCAGCCTCCTGGCGAGGATGCAGTATAATTAATAATGCTGTATTAAACCCATTTACTGTATCAGCTGCATTTCTAATTATAACTATATTAATGGCAATGTAAAAGTACACGTTAACACTGTCGTGTACCGACACGTAATACCAACAACAAGCAGATGGGAACACCAAAAATCGAGATGGCATTGTCTTTACTGTTAGTTAAAACTTCTCTCTTCAACTTGACTTAATAAAGCAAAAATCTTCCCTTTTTGAATAACTGCAGTAGTCCTAATTTGAGAGATCATGTAAGACAATCTGATGCTTGTTGCTGACCACAAGTACATCCTACACTATAGCTTTCCAGACCACTATATTTCTACTCTACTGCAGCAAATTAAGCCAATAAAGGGGTATTTCTTCCCTGTACTCAGATGTTCACATCCATGAGTTAACCATGTTTTTAATGATCTTTGAAATACTGTGATTCAGTATCACAAAGCATTAATATACTGTGTTCATAGAGAACCTTCTCCTGCACATTAGATCATAAATTTCGTAGAATTAAATGGGCCGTGTGCACTAATTATGGTAGAAATAAATAGAAATTGGAATGAACACAGGGAAATAAAATGAAAACTGCACGGAACTATTCTGTTTATGCAATTCATTTCCCAGTAAATAAGAAATCAAAGGGAAAAATTTATAATGTAAGAAAAGAAGGAGCATCCCCAGCAATTTTTTCCATGTGGCTATGAAGGAGCAAGGGGCTGGAGCCAGGGTAGAATAGCAGTGATGGACACCCCCCTCAAACACAAAGCCTGCAGAGAACCACTTTGATCCCTCATCTGCTTGGCACCACTTCACCACTGGTTTTCGTTAAAAACAATCCAAGGATGGAAGTAAAACCAAGGTCTGAGAACACGCTGCAACTGCTCCAAGGGGATAGCAAATTTGCAGATGCTCACATTGGATGAAGACGATGTACAGTCGACATTTCCTCCTGGCCACTGCTGCCTAAACCCACGACCTGCTACACAAACCATTTGGACCACGTTGCTCTGCTGCATTTTTGTAATTAATCCCGGGGGACGTGGCCGAGCCCTCCCTTGCCGGCGGGGCAGCCCCAGCTGAGGAGAGCCGCGCTCCGGCCGCGGGCCGGCGGCACCGAGGCGCAGGCGCCCCGGCCATTAGGCAGCCTGGGCGGTGAAAGGCAGCAGATTGATGGCGTGGCAACAGAAATGTCACCTGGGGAGCTGGGTGCCGTCCTCCCAGGGATGCTGGAGGTCAGTTACTATGGCAACACCGAATGAGCTCAACCTTGTAACTGACCCTTATCTTTTTTTGATCTGTGGGCCCCTTGGGACCTTGGCTGGAAATCAACTGGAAAATAATCTGGTCACATATCAGAAAGAAAACTATTTATACTTATTTATTTATCCAGGTAGAGCTCATATCTCCCTTTGACGACTCTGCCAAACTAAAGACACCCATCATGTTCCCTCGGTGGTTTCAGTGGCTGTGCAGAAACACTGAGCTCTGTGCTGTGAGAAACCATGCCAAACCCCCCTGCCACTGCAAAACACACTCACACAAATTGCCACGGATATCTGTGCTCATGACTCCACTGACATATTGCCAAATCTTGCCTTGCTCTCAGCCCCCGACTTGCCCGTGTGGATAAACGTACACCTACACCCCTTCTTGGATGGTTTAATATTTTATGTAGGTATCCGCTAATCATATTCTTTTGTGCTTTATCTCTCTGCTGAAATATGATTCTGCTTTGAAATATATTTATATGATCTAAAATGGCACAACACTGATGTCTTTTATGAGCTGAAGATTGTTTAATAAAATCTTGCATTTCTGCTTCATCCTTATGACAATTTTACTATTATAAGTTTTCAAGGGATATGAGAGCTGTCCACTGTGGTTAGAAACATCACTTTAATGAAAAATGATAACGTGGGGGCTTGGATTTTTCTAGAAACTGTGTAAGAAATATCAGCAAAAATACAGAGTTCCCAACATGCATTTGCATGTAATTTTGTTGGTTTTCCTTATATTTGCTTGTGGATAACACTCATTAAAATCAGGTCTGTTCATCATTGTTTTTGAAGGGATGGGCAGGCCAGACAAGGGTTTATCAGCACAAAGGGCAATTGCACTTCTTCAGGTGGGGGAGACTCTCTGGAGAAATGGGATTTGGCAAATCAGGGACTATGTTAGGGGACAGGAGCCACAGGACTTGCTGGTGCTAGAGGAAGTGCCTATGGATTCGTGGTAACAAACTCCAAGGTTACTTGTGATGTACTTCTCCAGGCTCAAAAAGGTATTCTGTTCCATGCTAAATCAGCCTAACCACACAACGGGCTTTAAACTCTTTCATCATCTTAGGGGGCCTCGAGCTCAAAATATGCAGAATTAGATGCCAAATTATTTATAGGGTAGCTTGTAAGTTCACTGCCTCCAGTATATGTCAGTACACTGCAATATTAAAATGACCATCAAAAAGAAGCATGGTCCCAGAGGGACTGGGGATGAGGTTGCAGGGAGTTTCCTCCTGACTGCGAGTTCCTGTGCTGCTGCAGAGCCCCTGCCCTGCTCCCAGCCACAGGCTGTGCTCCCACTGCACTGCTCTCCGCAGGGCAAGGCTGAGCCTCACACATGGGATGGGGCTGCCAGGCCCAGCTCCACCAACTGAACAAGAAAAATAAAATCTGAAAGTTCAAAGGAGTTCATGGAGTTGTGCATCATCTATCTCTGACTGCAGAGCCCCAGAGGGACCTGCCTGCACAGCTTTATTTCAGATTTAGATATTAATCTGGGAAACTGCATGAAGATAATTTATAGAAATGCACAATACTTTAGCACAATAACTTCACACTTTATCAGCCTTTCTCTGAAGATGCCTTTTTTTAATAGCCCATATTAAAACTTTTTGTGAACTAAAGCCTGATAGGTCTGGCTGCTCCTTCATGATAGTTGATTAAGGAATAACTCCACTGGCTTCTACACAAAAATGGAAATGCAGAACCCATACAGGAAAAGAAACACATTCTGTCTTCAAGTGTGTGAGTCCACACAACCACACACAGAATTAGCTTTATCCAGCCTAATAAACCCCTAGGAAAGACTAGAGTTTAATAAGAACAGCTCATTCCCACACAATTCAACTCAAGTCATGTATTCAAATGTTTTGAAATACTCACAGTTGTTATTTCAAGTTTAATGTCAAAACCTGATGAAACTGAAGTAACCCAGCCCCAAATCCGTGGCCACACAGCCTATTCCCTGCTCTATCCTCCCTCATGCCATTATATTGCTGAAAACTAAATATACCTTATTGCTCTTGATCTCCTCCCTGGGAGCAACTCCCTGCACTGCTACACAGCAGGAATACATTCATCCTCTCATCCTATTGACAATATCACATCCAAGAGCTCAGTACAGACAAACAGCAATAACTAGCATCTCCTTGGCATCTATTCTTCTTGTGAAATTAAAAATTAAAATTAAAACATCATTACACTCTTATTAAACATCCCACTGGAATATGCCGATGCTTTAAAAACATGCAAAGCTTTAAACCTACTTTAAATAGGTGTAAAGCCCTTTTTTAGTCCTTTTTGCAGGCCTGGCACGTTCCCCAGCCTCAGCAGCAGACCCCAGGGCTGTGAGGTGCCCCCTGCCCACCACATCCCACCCGTGCCTCTGGCAGGGCCAGCCTGCACAGCTGTGGTCACACAGAGGCCACCACAGCTGCCAGGACCCACCAGCCACCAGGTGCCAAAGGCAAAGCCTTCCCTCCCACGGGCACCCCCTCCCCTGCTGGGTGCGGGGTGGCAGCTGCAGCCCACAGCTACTGCCCAAAGGCATTTGCCTTTCTGCTGGGTGCATTTCTGTGTGCTCAGAGGCAGGCTCCTGAGCTGGGGATGCAAGGCAGGGTGAGCAGCCCCCTGAGCTAACCCAGCACACCTGGGAGAGCACACAGTGTTTGTTAAAACCCCAGCTCCCACCGATGTGTATCGCTGATCTTCACATTACCATTTCCCAAGAACACATTGACATGATAGACTTTAAATCTATCGTGTAAATAATCATCAGATTAATGCTCTATAATAGTATATAATTAACATGACAGGCTACAAGTCAGTTGTTGTCAACTACACTCAGCAATGCATAGAGTAAGAGAAAGGCATGCCACCATTCCCATGATGGCATCAGGGAAGCAGAAAAACCGGTAAAAGGAGAAATAGAACTCTTAAAAAAACCCCCACCTAAATGTACAATTTAACTGAGAAACACTGAAGGTTCTTTCAGGCATCAAAACATAATAAATGTCTTCTTTTTGTTTTTTGGAAGCGTTTTTTGTTTATTTTTTGGGGTTTTTTGAGAGGGAGGGTAGACTTTTATTTCCATCAGCAAAGAAAAATTCTATTATCCCTGCATTGGTACAATGCCTCTTGAGTGGGTACAGGTGAATTGGCATAAGGGGCCTTATTCTGATATTGCAAATTCTGCATGAACATGGAAATATGTATCCAGTGGTGTAAACTCTACAGCAGTATCAGCTATGGTCAAATTAAAGATTACATTAGTATTGAAGTATAGATATCTGGGAAATGTTGCAGTGGGCATAGAGTTAAAAATGTAATTGAAAACCAACCATAAGCATTATTTGTATGGCAAATCACCAAACAGAGACTGACCAAATGCTGTGCCCTCACTATGCTGGGGCAATTTGCACCACCTACTCAAATACATGAGTAAATATGTATTAATTTTATTTTCTTATTAAGAAACAGTATTCCTAGGGAAAAGTGTCTGGTTAAAAAGCAATCTCATGCCATTGTTACCAACTTAAAGACCAAATTTCTTTGAAATACCTACAGACAAGCAAAAAACCCAGAAACATCTCTCAGCTTTTTCTTGGAAAATAAAAATGATAGTTACCCAGCTATCTTCACATGAGCATTCAGCACAACTGCACCAGAGCTTACTTGTTCATCTGAGGGTTGAACACATGTCACAGCTCAGCCCCAGAGAGGCTCCTGTCCTCCTACTCCCCAAGACTAGGGCTGGAGCTCAGGGACACAAACCAGTTACTGGGGATGGCAAAATGAGGTGCCACTGCAAAGACAGAGCCAAGGGTGACTAAATAAGGTGTGGCTGGCTAAGACAGGTAACTGATTTTGCATGGCATGAATATCTCTCAGAGCTCGTTAAGTGCAAATATGCCCAAAAGAATGAACCTCCCCTATGAGACTTATTTTAAACCAGGAATCCTAGGGTGCAGTAACGTGTGATATTAAAGCAGTCAAAAAAAAGAATCTGCATTAAAAAAAGAAAATATTTAAAAGCATCTCTGCATTAGGTAGGCATATACTCTTGTACTGTGGGATTATGCACAAGTAAATGTACAGAGCATCTCCCATTGATGGTGGAATTTGCTTGATTAATACTCCACAGTCCAGGTGGAAATCAAACCCTATGGCAGTCTTGAATAAGAAGAGAAACTGCAACCCAGTGACTTTCTGGGGGAGATCTCACAGCTGAGCAAGGGCTCTGCATAACACAGACTGTAAAGTTATTCTGGGAAGTGCTCATCTAACATACAAACATGGATTACAATGCATAAAACCTAACAGCAAACACCTTTACATGTGTTCTTTGTCCTGCACGTGAGCCAGCCAGCTTGCACACTTCACATATGACCTGGGGCTGCACAGGCAGCACTGAAGCAGCTGCCCTGAGCTCTGCACAGAAGGGGAGCTCAGGGCCAGCACACACATCCTGTAGAGCTGTGAGGGGCACCACTGGCAGGGAAACATGGGCAGAACCTTCTTCTGGCATCCTAAACTCAGAGGACTTTGGCTCCTGCCTTTGTAAACAAATTCCTTTCTATTTTACTACGTGAGTAGCTCAGTCAGCATGGTTGTTGGCACATAATCTGTCAGTGCACAACATGGCCAGCTTGTTTTTATTTTTTATTTTAGAAACACATTTTCTTCATTTTGTATTGTCATTAGCTTTTTAATCCACTAAGGAAAGCCATGTGAAAACGCATCCACTGTAGACAGACTCTGAGGAACATATGTGGTCTGTGACAGAAAACTCAGTCTAAAAGACAAGAAAAGGCTGTATTTTTGGTTAAATAAAGGGATCTGGAAGAGCCAGTCCTACAGTGGTGCTGAAGCAGCCCTCTTCCAGCCACCTGAAAGTGTGAGCATGCCACAGTATCAAAACACAAGGACATTTCAGGAGGCTCTGATGGCTCATTAACAGCAGGAGTCCTACAGAGCTATTTTTGCTTAAACTCACCTAGATCTCATGTTCATGGCATTGTAAAGGTTTCCTGGGCTCTCTGCAACTCCTCTCATTCTCAGAAGTTACATTTAAAAATAAAATAAAATTTAAAAAAAAAAACAAAAAACAAAAAACCCCAAGGCCTCTGCCCCAAATGAAGCACCAAGATGCTCCCAGCAGGATGGTGCATTCAGAGTGTGCACAGCACGGACCGGAGCCATGCAGAGGTGGCTGAGATGGCTTGGAAAGATCCAAAGGTGTAGTCAGATTGCTGTAGAGAAAGGCCTGATGTGCAATCATTGAACTTGAAAGAGACTTAGGGGTATCCACCTAATAAGTCCACATGAGAAGAACCCTATTCCACAGCCCTGCAAAAGTTACTGAGAAAGAATGAAAAATGAGAGAAAAGATCAAACTGCTTTTCAGCTGTGCCCTCAAATAAAATAAGATTCTTAATCAAGCAATCATGGAGTCTCTGCTTCAACCAAAAAGGTTTCTCTCTGTCAGAGACCTGCTACCCACCATTTTATTCTCTTTTTTTTTTTTTTTTGTGAGTTCTTATTTTAACCTCTGATTCAACAATCGGCATTAAGAAGTCGGCATTTGCTCCTATCACCCCAGAGAGGAAGGGAAGATACAATCGTATATATGCAAAATAGGTATGAACTCTGATAACAATACTTTGCCTGTAGGCAAAAATTGACTTTTTAAATGGCAGCCACTATAATAATGTTAGCCTAAGACCCACCCTTGCAGGATTTTCCTCTGCTTAGTAAAAACAAGGTACACGCGGATAGGAAAAGCAAAGAGTTTGGGTACTGGTAATACGGGGAATGTTTTAGTGGGAATAGGGGAAAACAAAATTGTAAAGTAAAAGTAAAAGGTCTGTCCCACCGAACTACAAATACACCTGCTGTACCAGCAAGAGAGAGGTGAAGTGGCAAGTCTGTAGCCACAGAGGCAAGAAGGGCTGCCAAGATCTGTTCCATAAAACTTGTTAGTCTCAACCAGCAGCACCCAAAAAGGCCTTGGGTGCCTTCCTCACACAGCTTATCCTTTTGGAGAGCTGCCTGCAGAGGAAGGGTCTAAAGCAATGGTCTATGGGATGAGTGCTCGATGATGCCTACTCTTTACATTTCTCTTCCTTACGATTACCAACATTCTCCATTTCTGCACAAGAGGAAGTCAAGAACAAGGCTTCCTTTGTAATCACACCTGAGGTGTGATCAGAAAAGTCCGGCAACTCAAGGGAGTGCTTTGGGAAACCTGGGATGTCCTGGTGTCACTCATGTGCCTGAACTGCCCCAGCAGCTACAGGGAGGGGTGCCAAGGCCACCCAGCCCTAGTGTGACCGGCCACTCCTCCATCAGGCACTGGCCCTGGCAGGTTGTGGGGCACATCCCAGAAAGAGGAGTGCAGGCAGCGTGGCACACACAAGAGTTGAATCTTTGCAGATAGATGAGCATCAATTATGCATTGTATCAAAATCCAAATGCTAGAGCATGAAGCAGGCAATTCAGAGAAACAGCATGAGCAAAGCAAATGCCAAAGAAATGAAAAATATGTCCAGAACTGTGACAGAGCACTTGGCTACTTTTCACGTAAGATCATCAATCGTCTCTCATCGAAGATTTCAAATACTTGGGAAGAGATTACAAAAATATTCAAAGATACAATATTTGTATTTTGAATGTTAATTTGACACAAAGGAGTGTGCATGAGGGAATGTTTATAATCAGCACTCCAATAAACTCACAAATGACTCTAGTATTTTATAAGCTTGTTAGAAACAAATCACTCCCTTAGCTTATATTTACTTACTGATGAATAATAAAAGGCCTCAATACACAAAGAGTAAATTCAAAATGTTTTCCTCTTGTTTTATCTTCTATGACAATACTGGAACCCTCTCATTCAGGCTGTGATTCCCAAACATACCTCTCCTGATTTTATGGCTAAATATTGATTTCTCCATACAAGCTGAGGCAGCTCTGAACCTTGGTTCCTGCTCCCATCCCCCGTGTAAAACAGATGCCCTGGTCTGGAGCTGAACAGCAGTGGCTGGCCTTGCCCCCTGCCCTTGTGCTGCCCGGAGGGCTGGGGAAGGGAGCACGTCCAGCTCTGCCAATTTACGCAGCAGTGAAGGCGCAGTCTGAGCGCTCAGTCTCAGGAGGAAGAGAAGATATGCACACCTTGCACACCTCCTGGAGCAAAGCACAGGACAGCTGAGCAAAAGAGCATAAAAAGAGACGTTGCAACACACTCATAAACCTGCAACTGCCCCGAACAAACACATCACCTGCTTCAGTTGGTCTGCAAAGGCCTGGGCGAGGTGTCAGCACAGCTTCTGTGACCACCCTGTGCACACCTTTAGTGCAACAGCCCAGTAACTGACCATAGCTGAAAAACCCCTTCAGCCTGTTTAAAACCACCAGGATGCTTTCATGCAATACAAATCATGCTTCAGCAGACAACATAACACCTACACCTTCCAAATGCTATTAGTTATACACCAGCTCAGACCAGCAACGCTCTAGAGGCGAGCACAGGAGACCAGTGCCAGCCATCAAACCCTGGCAGTGGCTGTGCCGTGGTACCCACGTGTGCCATGATAGCTGCATTTCAGGAATAATTGCTGCATGGGTCGGCATGCTAGATTCATAAGTGGTAAGCAGCACAAATGGAGGGAAACAAAAGCTGGCAGAACAATGCTTCATTTTTCTAATGTAACTAAGTGCTGAACGTGGTAATGGGAATTGTGGGGATACTTGTCTTTATGCTCTTATTTACCCAATAGAAATAATACAGGGATATTCTGATGCAGGTTTTTACTTAATGTACAGTTAAGCATTACACAAACATTTTATTGTGGTCTGTAAAGATGATCTATTTAGAGTAGCTGAAAAAAAAATCAAATACTGCATTCAAGCATAAGTGCTTCTGATAGATACACAAATGCAGAGCAACTTTGCAAAGTAAACACAACACAGGCTTTTGTTCTAGATGGCCCTGTTGCTTCATGCACAGGCATCAAATACATCTTCACCACTCCTTAAAGACAAACCAAATGCTGCCATGGACCAAGCTGGATGGACACACAGCATCTTTGTAATTACATTAAGATCCTGAAGTGAATAAACATAGCCAGGCCCCAGCAGCCACCAGTGCTGCAGAGGGTGAGGTGTCAACTTGAGGCAGTTTCTGTAACGTGCCTGGTGCTGGGACTGGCCTGGTGGTCTTCACAGGGAGCTGGGAATCACTGCAGTATTGCAGAATACATAACAAAGCTTGCACAGCCCTACTACTATTCACCATGATTCAGGTGTGCATTGAGCTGATTAGGCAATTAGTCATTACAGACATACAGCTTAGAATTCACATTTCCAGAGTACATTATAAGATGTTTTTATTTCTGAAATTGGCAGAGCCATAAGAATAAAAGTATTTTTTCACCTGTGGACAAGCCGTAAAGCACTGTACAGGAATTTACTAAGAAGAGTAACACTGACAAGCGCAACACTTTCAAAATAAATCTCAGGGCTCCAAAGCCATGGCCACATGGCACTGCCACTGCAGTCCTCCTCAGGGACAGCGACCACCCGTCATGGAGCTCAGCTCCCTCACCTGCCACTCTGGCCAGCAGCTGGAGCAAAGGGAAGGCAGCAGACAGAGCATCCCAGAGACTGCTCCACGGTGTGGGTGAGAGGTCTGATGGAGGAAGACCAGGCAAAGGAAAGTGGAACACGGCTGTCCCACAACAATGCTGCTCCCATCCCTACCACTTCCATGCCACTCCTATGGGAAACCGCCCTTGCCACGGGCTTCTCACCCCTTCCTGCCCATAAGGCAGGGCTTCCAGCACCACAGGGTGAGCTGCAGGGCTCTCGGGCATGTTTGTGTTTAGAAGCAGTGCTGGTGTCTGAAACCCCAACCACTTAAGTCAGTAGCAAAGTTTTAAGTCTGCACCCAGGTATCTCTCCAAGGCTGAGTGTATCTCTCCAAGTTACCAGGCAAGGGGGCCTACTCAGCCTCTGTTCTTCATCCCCAGGTGGTGCAGAGGAGTAGGAAGGCACAACATCCTTGGGGGAGAATTCCTTCTACATTGTTCCAACATCAGCACTTCAGCCCCCAGAGAGAACAGTGACTAATCCCCAACCACTCAATAAACTTCATGCTAATGGATGGCAGGAAAAAACACACAATTTCTCAGAAAGAAAGATAATTACTGTGAGCATGTGAAATGCTAGAAATGCAGGAAGCAAACAGCTGCAGGAAAACCCATATAGGACATGTCAGGGTTTCACAACAAAAATGCTGTCAACGTGCCATGATGTGTGTCAGGAGCCTCCGTGCTCTTCAGTCTGAAGTCACTGGGATTTTCCCTATGGCCAGGGGCTGCAATTTTAACTCTCTGGACCTGTCTTTGATGTTATTGAAACAGAGACATGAATTTGAAAAGGAAAGAAGTCATGTCATGAAGAAAACAGGAAAAATACACTTTCCGGGGGGGAAGGGTCGTGGCAGTCTAAATGACTGAGTACAAAAACTACACTGCTCTCCATTTTTACAGAAGTGTCCTGAGTACAGGGCCCTCTAGGATTCTCCTTTGTGTTATCCATTTATTTTTGTAAAGCTTTCTGGAGAAAATACCACTCCTTATTTCCAGGAATAAAACCAAAACAAACCATCCTCAGACAGCTGGCAGGACAGGCAGGGCACAGCCCAGGCTCGCTCTGGGGCTGCCCCCTCTGTCTCCATGCCTGGCAGGTGTCTCTGAGGAGGGGAGCACACCAGCTGCTCCCAGCCATGACTGAAGCCAGGCACCTCAGGCATGAGTGGTGACAATCCCAGGGCTTTCTGGCGGGGACTTTGCTGTGCCCAGCACCGTTGGCAGTGCCGTGCCACCCCACTGCCTGCACAGAGAGGACGGCCAACCCCAGCCCAGGCCCTGGCCCTGGCTCACTGCAGTGGCAGTTTCTAAAGGAGCACAAAACCTACGCCATCACTGATGCTGTTACTGACAGGAGCTAAAGCCTGCCTCTAGCACCCTATTCCTGCTACACACAAGTGAAGTCAGAGAGAGAATTTCTCGGGGCAGTCCTTGTGTCACGGCTTGTCCAGTTGTCCACTGGCACATTGCCTGTGGCCGGCTCGTCCGGCAGCTGCCAGCACAGGCAGGGCGGGCGGGCCCCGCACCTGACACTGGGAACATCATCTGAGCACAGGGCCCAGCACAGTGCCTTCCCTTACAGGTGCTGAGTTGCAATAACTGGGGAGGATTTGAAATGGTTTCATCTCACCATTTGGTTTCCTTTTGCTTTTCAAAGCAGAGGAAGTATTTATCAATAAAGATTTTTAAAAGAATTAATTATCACCATCATTCACCGTCATCAAATTGAGCTCCCTGGTGCCTCACTGTCCAGCACCTGCCCAAGTCCTCTTCCCTTTCAGTGAAGGATCTACCATCTCTGCACCATCCTTGTGCTTTGGAGCTCTACAGCACTATTAAAATCAATTCACTTGGTGTCAAAAGCTCTCTTTCTTCTTGTGCCTACCAGTACAGCTGCAGTATTCATCAGATTTTTACCACCAGGATTAATGTTATAAAATGTCACTTGCTACAGTAAAATTTATCAACATTATTATATACCATAGAAACTGCCACCACAGACAAATGCACTACATTAAAATTTTGTCTAGAGCTCCCTAGAGGAAACATTTGCTGCAATTTGAGTAACAGTTTATATATTTATGCTATTTAATGGTACAAAGCAATAATTATGACTTCATTCACTGATAAGCAACAGCATTATATAAATCAGATGCGGATTTAGAACATGCCAGCTTTGTCACTGGCCTACTACTTGTAAATTATGTTGCTGTTAAAAAAAAAAATCTAAGCAAATATGAGTTAGCAGCAGGAAGCTAATAATGTGCCTCCAGCTGTTCCAGTTAACCTGCAAATGTGGCCATCTGCACCTCAGGAGAAAAAGAAAAGGAGAGATAGAGGGAGGGAGGAAAAGGAGAGAGGAGAGAAGCTCCCACCAACGCCAGCACAAAGCCTAGGCCCTGAGCAGTAGGAATGACCTTGCTCCTCATGACCAGACGAGCACATATTTAAAATCAGAAAAGTTACCAAAGAATAAAGGACCTTTTCTCCCCTAGACCCACAAAAAAAAAAAAAATAAAAAAGAGAAAAAAAGTCCTTTCCACTGCCTTTTTTCTAGAACAGGCTGTCTTTCACATCTGAGGTTATTATTTACTGCATTGCAGGTCTGTCCAATGAACAGGTTTTTTCTTACAACTTCTGCCTTTCATTTCTACTTTTTAACACCTCTTCACAGATCCATCTTGTATTATTTTTTTTTAAATGGTGGTCATTGTAATAGATTTATTCCTGCTTCAGACAATTTAAAATGGATCTGCAGGGCACAAAGGCTGAACTATCAAACAAGACCAAAATTCTCAGATAGAAAGTCACAGATCTTGCAGTGCACAGCAGCTTCACTCCTACCTTTGGGTTCACGGGGATGAGGTGTCCTTAGGACGTGCGAGTAGTGTTTGCTCAAAGATTATTTTTTAAGAGACTTCTGTGGAATCTGGGTCACAAGAAACTGACACAAAATATTCCCTTTGACATTCACCCACACACTGAAGAGACAGTGGCTGAAAGTGCAGGTCCTGTACATTGTTACACTTTGGTAATCCTACAGCAATTTAATAGTAACAATTCTCCAAGATCCATGTTAGCAAGGGCTCCCCAATACACCTCCTTAGAAAAGGATGGTAGGGGCCTCAAAGAATTCTTTTATTTCTTTTTAGACGTCTGACTCTGTAAAACAACGAGTTTAATTCCTGTGAAGGGCATGAGGTCAGAGGGGCCAGCACACCTCGCCAGAGCTGCACCACTCCACCTCACCCACACTCTTACACAGCATCTTTGTCCTGCCAATCCACCCCCAGCACCCCAAAAACGCCTTGTTTTGGCACAGGTTATTGAGGCTGGCATGGCCCTTGACATGCTTAAATACACTCAGGATTAACGTCACTCTTAAAAGAAAAAAAATCTCATTCTGCCTCTTCCAAAATCAAGCAATCCAGTTTGTTTCTGTGTTTTAGGTGCACATCTGTTTGCACCACTCCAGGTGCCATAGTTTTGATAAGACTCCTGAAGTACTGAAGGTGCCCAGTGTTGAGCCTTGTGGACCCTGATCTCGAGGGTGGGCAGTGTGAGCTCCTGAGAGCACACCACAGTCACAGAACAGGGGATCTATATCTGAGCACTGTTGTATGGACCTGACTGCCATTATTCGATTTTCACCAAGGAAACATGATTTATCTTCATTCCAATTTTTGTAACTAATAACTCATTCCAATGCTAACTGCATTTACAGGGATTTATAATTCACTTGGAATATTAACTCAGGCATACATCGTTTCTAAGAAACAAACCCAATTTTTTTTATTGAAAATACTGAATTTACTTTAAACTGGTCTGATGTGATAATGTTGGGACATATACCTGTTTTTAAAGCTGTCTTTAATGTTTTTCTCTATTTAAGAGTTTTGTGGCCCTATGTTGTTTTATACTTTCAGGTGAAATACCTTACCCTGATGGTACATGCAATCAGGAACTTATCTTTTCCAAACATTTACACTACGCTTTGGGGATGATAAAAACTGTGATTTGCAGTAGGTTAAAGAACCAATAGTTGCATGCTGACTCAGTAAGTTACCAGCATTTACCCTCTAAATTGTGTTAACCAATGCAAAGTGCCAGCAGCGTGATGTGTCTGGTCAGGGAAAGGCATGAGCCATCTCTCCAGAGGAAAATAAGCTTTCCAGGTAAACCTGTAACTTCACCTGGCCTCTCTAAAATTAATTCAATCTAGAAATTGCCAGATCTTTGAAAGCAGCTGGGATGATGCTCTACTTTTCAATATCAGAATATTCATAACAGCAAACAACATATAGAAATTCTTCAAGCAAATTGAATATCCAAACATAGTGGGATATTTTGTGCACATAGCACAGTTCTAGTGTTTGACAGTTCCATTCAATTACACCAAACCTCAGTTTAGTCCACTGATGTCTTCAGAGGCAGGTAGCAAGTAAAGCTGGTAAACATCTACATCAAAATAATCCCTGGTCATGTGCCCCGGAGCCTTCATCAAGACTGCCAGGTCATGCTGCACAAACTGCATATCCACCTGTGTGGAGTTCCCAGGTGCTTCAGCTCACAAGGTCCAAATGCTCCTCTCTGATGGGAATCCATGTGTCTGCTTCCTGTCCCTATCTGTTCACTGCTCAAAACAACACCAAAAAAGAGATCCTAGATGTATGCAAATGACCCATAATCCTCATTTATAAAGAAACCCCTTCACATTGCCTTAATGAACTAGGAGGGGTAGTGTCAGATGGATTCTCATGTGAGCATGAATAACAGAAGAGAGAAGCAGATGGAAAGGGGCATAAACAGCTTTTTCTAAACCCATTAATAAAAATATTGTTAAAATACCTTGGTCTAAAATATAAACCTAGATATTTGATTGGTTTAATTTTGTCAGAACATTTCTGTTCCCTTCTGGTGCTAAGATGGGTGATGGCAGCAGAGAACCCTGCACCAGTGAGCAGCCCACAACCCTTGGAGATGTTCACCAGCATGCAATGCCCTCTCAGCCTCTCCTCAGCCACGGGAAAGCTCCCTGTTATTTCTCAACTCTCATTCCTGACACTCCACAGAGTTTCACATAGCACACTGAGACGCCAATGAACAACTCAAGTAAACTCTCTAACTTAGCAGGAAAAAGTGTGACTGGAAAAATTTAACTCCCAAAGAGACAGTATGAGAAAGGTCAAAAGACATGGTCAAATGGAAGGCCTTCCAATAGCTCCATGGTGCCACGAGCATTCACACAACACATTTACATCATGGAGGTGAATAAATCAAACTGTTTATCACACTCATAAAAGACAGTGCATGTCTGCAAAACGTTTTTGGGGCAATATAGTTAAGGGGGAAATGGCTACAAGCTCATACAAATAATGCTGTGACATTTCTATTCTCTCCTTATTGACCTGAACAATCTGATCCAGAATTGTTATGCAAGTGGCAGAAATGCAGAATGAATTTTTAATAGCCCTGTCTGTGAAAGAGAACAAAATTTCATAAAAGATGTTAAAGCGGTTTCTATAATGCTGGCTTATGTAGCTCTCCACAAAAATAGGCACTCTCAACTACAACAGTTAATCCTTAGGATTTACAACACATCATAACTCATTCCTGCTGTACGGAGGAATCCATCTCTCAAATGCAAGTGATCTTGCAATCACAGATGAACTCCAGTACTTAAGTACGATGGGATACGTTTCACAGTGTCAGCCCTAATTTTCAGTCTTGACTTTGATTTCCCCTGCCTTGGTGGGTTCCAGGCAGACCCTTGGAGTTACTCTAATGTAGCTTTTTTGTGGTTTTAATATGAATATTGTGTCAAGAAGCTGAGATATTAAGAATGACAATGCATTATTATTGCAGCAGGGAAATCTCCAGAGTCCTAGAAGTAGGATTTTGAAAACCACAGTAAAAAATCAATAGCAATCCACAAGAATTCATAAAGGAAACGTGTCAGTCAGCACCTCTGAATACAAATCTTAAATTTTAGCCTAAGCAGACTGGACAAATACAAGTCATTTAAAAGGCAGAGGAGGTGAATGTGCCCCAGCTTTTCAGGCTGCAGGAGGGAGCCTGTCTTGCTTGGCTGCCCCAGGAGTGCCTCAGATGCCCTTGCCCTTCTCTGCCAGAGCCCCGAGGCCAGCCCCAGCCCCAGCCTGCCTGAGCCAGCGTGTCCCTGGTGGTTGCACAGACAAGGAAGATGCTGCATCCCTGACACTGCCTGCACCCAGGCTCCTCCCTCGAAAGCAACCATCCAACAAGATGTAGGGGAAAAACAGCTCATCTGTACTCCCTGATAATTGTGATAATTATAACAAAATTTATTAAAGAAATACCAAGAACTGTACATGCAAACCTTTGAAGAATTTACAGCCAGACATCTGCTTGCAAGATAGCTGGTCTGTGAGTTACCTCCAGCAACAGGACTTAGTATTGCTTGGGTTTGATTTACATAATCAAAAATATCCACAAAATCAATTAATTAAACATTTCCTTTGTATATAGCTAATACCTAGTTAGCTATGTATTAATAAATTGTTATCAAACCCTCCTAGTGCTTCTCTCAGGAAGAAGCCTGCTGAACTAGCACAGAAAATAGAATGCATCACACACAGAAAAGTCCGTAAGGCGAATGCAAACGGACGGCCTTTGCCATCTCAAATGTTGCCCAGGGACTAGGTACATCTGAACAGGGCTTATTCTCATCATTCAGATCACTTGCCTACACTCTGACTGAAAGAAGTTTTTGAAAGAAAAAACAACCTGCAAGGTGCTAAAGATGAATGGCCTTGCTCTCTTCAGTAAGAGTTCGTGGTGGTGCTCAGAAGGAGAAAAAAATCTTTTTCTGGACCTCACTCTCCTGTACAATTTGCACAACAGAAAAGCTGGGTTTGATTCACAAAAGAGGTGAAGTTATAAGCAGAGGAGGCATACAAAGATTTGAGTCCAAATCCAGTAAAAGATGTTAAGAGTTGGTTAGATGCTCTCAGTACCTTCCTACAATCTCTGCAGCCTGTGTGCTTTCCCACTGCTACTCAAAAACACCTTAAAAAATAACTGTTACCATTTTGGAGGGGAAAGGCCAGAGGACGTAGCTCTGATGGTGGTCCACGGTTTTCAGTTCCTACTCAGGAGACTTCACAACTGTTTTTAAATGGAAGTACATAGCATTCCCTGGCTGAGTGACACAGAAGCACTGCTTAATGGCCAAGGAGGATCTGCTGGCAATGGCACTGAGGACTTCCACAAAGCCCAGGGGCTCCAACTTTAGCAGCTTTTCTAGTCAAGGCCATGGGAAATGCTGCTAAAAACTGCAACAGTCATTCAGGGCAACCATGAGATGTGGTTCCCAATACATGTGCTCTCTATTATGCATACTATTTATTAATTTATGTAGCTTGGTAGACTGCATGACCAAAAACATGCCATCAGCAATGATGGGCATCCAAGCCTGCAGTAAAGGCTTGATGCAAAATTAGTTTCAGTCATTGAAAGTTTGTTGGTTTGGGGTTTTTTTTGGTTTGTTTTTTTTTACTGCTTACAGTGAGCATTGGTTTAGGACCTGAAAGCACTGAGAGGAGCTGCTTTAACTGCACTAGTTGTAGCAGAGATAGTTGAAATCTCCATTACAATGACTGTCACAGGTAAAGCAGGGAGATAAATTCATTTAGAGAGCCCTATTGATACTTGATTTGATAGATCTTAATAGCAGAACTCCCTGAAGGATGATGTCACCATACTGCAAAATTATTTAAGCTTACAGTCACTGTTCTACTGCATGTCCCAGCCCAAAGGAAAAGGATCAGATCTCCACAGCCAGGGTAGAAACCCTTACTGTGAATAACTAGTAGTGATGCACAAGGGCAAATGTTGTAAAAGCTTTTTATAATGTTTTGCTTTCAAGCTTAAAAAGTAAAATAACACCACCAACCCACTGACATTAAAACAAACCTCCTGGGATATAATGCTGCTTATCTGTGCTTTCCCCACACCTTGTACCCATTTATTCCCATGACAGCAGCACCCACTTTGACAATATGGGATTTTATTTCTTTCATCAGAGCAAATGAGGAATAACCTCACCAAAGCAAACACTACTATACTGATGAAAAAATTAATCAGCAATGAACTCATACCCTGGGATTTTCTCAAAAATTTGACAGATCTGTTAGTACTGAATTCTCAATCTGCCCTAGTTACCAGATGTGAGTGGGAAGGGCATTGAAAGGACAATAGATATGCTCATATTTCCTAACTAAAGTTATAACATATTCTGACAAAAGTACCATTCCTAAGATATCTGAAAACAAGAAATTCTCTTGAATCTGAATTTGATTTTTTTTTCTGAATTGCCTCTTTTTCTTTCTTCTTTAGCTGCCACAGCTGAGTTCCCAAATGCAAGATGTTCATTGTCAATAAACACTGTGCAAATACACGCAAATAAAGGGGATCAGCAGAATGAGCTGCTTGCAATTACTGCCTTATCCACGAGAGAGCACAGTAACCTGAGCACATCCCCAGCCTTTAGTAAATGCCTCGTGTACGTACAGAGCACTGTATAACTCAAAAATTATAATTAAAATGTCTTAGCTCCTGTATTTATAGTAACATTTAAACTACTGTGCTTTCTTGAAGTCAGAGTCATTTACTTGAGAACAGCACACTTTACGGTGAACAGATCTTTGAAACTATACCATGGGGATATGGCACAGCCACATGTAACTCAATATATGTCAACAGCTGTAAAAATATTGGTAGGAGAAGGGAAGGAAAAGCCATGAGCGCAGATCAAGTGCCCTGTCTCTCACATCTGACTGTTTTCAGATTCTCACTCACTCCTCTCCTCCCCACCCCCCCCAAATAATTGGGCAATTTTGGTGCAAGCTGTCATAAAAGCCAAGGCTTCTTTGAGGTTGAATGATCAAAAAGGTTATAAATGAAAATGATTTCAATGTTGGAGGCCTAGTGAGTGACCAAGGCACTTTCTGTAGCAGAAGGGTTTGTTCTAATCTTACCAACTGCACGCTTTCGTCAGAGCATATTCCTAGGGAGTTCACAGCTCCCCAGGGCGAAGCTACAGTAAATTCTGACTAATCCCCTCTGCATACAAATGAGCCCCTGGTAAGAGAAACTGCAGGGTGAGGCAGCTTATACACAGCACTGATTCTTCAGGTCTGCACCTTCAGCAAAGCAAACAAAATGGCACTATATTTTTTTTCTTCAATGGGACAAGCTTTCTGAAAAATAAAGCCTTAAATCCTAAAATGCAGGACAAGCTGAGGAAAGAGGGAAGGAGTGCAGAGAAAAAAGAGTGCCCCTCCTCTCCTGTGCCCAGGCAGTGGGGTAAACAGACAGTATCACCCCGTTAAAAAATTAATGAATTTAAACTTCTGCTTTATTAAGGCAGTGGTGGGTTTGGACTGAAATTTCATGTAAAAGGAACATGGCACAAGATAAAATATTTACTAGCCTATTATAAAATAGCAGGATCGAACCCTGCACTTCCATTGGTTGGCCTCACTGTATCGAAATACTATAGAGCACCAAGTCATTTATATTCATTCCCTGGCATTTCAAGGGATCTTTAAATGTTAAATTCTGCACCTATTGCTGCTTTAAAAGTCTTAAGCATTTCTCAGTGCAAGATGTGATTAATATTTCCAGCTGCGTGTTATTTAATCACAGAGCATATATTTGGTATAATTATTAACTCTTGACAACATGGGATGGTCCTGTTTCACAAAATTCCTGGGAAGCAGCTGGGTGTACAGCAGTGAGAATGGCTGGTGCAGTAGGCAGTACCTACCTGGCAGAGCTGAGGAACAGAAGAGGAAGAGGCTACAGAGTCATCCTCTGCAGATGTGGGAGCACTCTGCTCTTCCAGGGGCATGGCAAGTGCTTTGGGCACTCAACACCCTTTGGGATATGCAGAGGGCTCTCAGTAAGAATCACATGGAGCATTTCTCTCTGCAGACATGCAGAAGGTTGCCTCTGCTTTGGATATGTACAGGGCCTGGGATGTTTACACACTGCAGCCATTTAAATACAACTCATCAGAGATACCATCTGAATACCTTGCATATGGGTTTATATGATGCAATTTTCATTTATTCGCACGAGATATGGGGTCAGAATGTACACAGATCCAATTTTTTAGTCTCAAATTTGGTGTTTCATGGAGTTGATTCTGAAAGCTATAAAGACATTTGAATACTCTTCAATTCAGCCTTAAAAGTTCTGGTTTAGATTCCTCCTAAACATTAAGCTTCTAAGCTAATAATTTTCTAATGATGTTTTGTGCTTAAAATTGATTCATTTGAACCTTACAGCTTACCCTAAAACTTATTAACTAAAGTAAATGCTCTTATACAGTGTTGTGGTATTAAGAAATAATCTAATCAACCAAACCCAAAATGTTGGCTGAGGAAACATTGCTGAATAGCCAATCCAACAGAGCCTTAACATGCCACAGGGATGGATCTGCACCAAGCCTCCACTCTGCTTCACAGCCAGCACAGCCCTTGGAGAGCGTGTGAGCAGCAGGCACTGCAAACCCCAGCACCTCTTTCCAGCTGCGCTCCCATCTGCCCTGGAGGGGAGGATGGGAGGGCTTGAGGATAAACCTCTCCCGAGCTCCAGGCTGGGCTTCTGATATGTCCCACATACCTTCCCAACCTCTCCCTACCTTTTTGGTAGTGGGAGGCTGCCAGAAAAAAATCTTGCTGCAGTTAAAAAAAAAAACAAACCAAAAACCAAAGCAGAAACAAAAACCCCACAAAACATTTTAAAGTAGCCGCACTCCCATTTACTTGCCACTAGACAATATTGTGTGTTTTGCACTCTGCTTCAGCCATAAGGAATTGCAGTCTATAAAAGGCACCACTGCACTGAAGGGGGGACTCTGTACCACTCCATGGAAAAGAAGTCTCCCATCGCAATCAGGAAAGTGTGTTATAGGGATGACCTTCTGACACAAAGCACAAATCTATCAGTTTGCCACTTTTACATGCTTCTGGTATTTATCTCTTCTGCAGTCCCAACTCGTCTTTTAATTAGACAAACTCTCATGAAAGTCAACAAGAGTTTTGTCTGACTGAGAGCTGAGTTGGAGCATAATTGGATCACAATTCCAGGGGTGACAATGAATGAAATGCAGTTCTAGATAGGCACTAAAAGTGTAGAAGCTTTGTAGTTTTAAAATTAACTATTCTGGGGGGAGAGCTGCAGCAGAGGCTTCACCATATCCCTCAGGAAGAAATGCTCAGCTCTTCCATCTGCAAATCCAAAAGCACCACTGCAGATATCAAGGTGCTGGCAGATATCTGCCAGCACCCAGACACAGGAGCCCAAAAACGAGGAAGAATAATAGTTACACAGTGGCATCACTGATGACACATCATTATGTTCAACAGCAATTCCAACATACTGCTGAAACTCCCAGACAAATAAGCAGAGATCAGTTTCATACCACACCTACAAGATATGGGCAGGCATAATGTTTAAAGGAGAAGCTAATACTAACACATACTGTGTAAAGGAGGGTTACTTTTGTTTCTTTCTATTTCTTAAGTAAACCAAGGACCAAATAATGAAACAGCCTAGAAGACAATGTCAAAGTGTGGCAGCTTTAGCCAAGAGTGTTCCACCACAAGGCCAAGAGACAAAGCTGCTGTGGAACAGAACTGTATAGCAGCAAACACTGCACACTACACACTAAAACTATGCCTTGCAAGAATGTACATATTTAAAACCTTGACAAAATAAATAAGGCTTCTAGGTGACCTGTACGGCGAGTTTTCCTTTAAAAAGGCAGGAGTAACTGAAAGCCAAGTTCTTGCTGCCGAATTCCTGGACACAGTTTCCAACTATTCCAATCAAGCAGCTCTGTGGTTGGGCTGGGATTTCAAACTTGCCACAGTATGAAGTCCAGTTTGGGCTATATTCCCTTCCCTCTCTCAGCTTGATGAAGGCTTCCCCGCAAAATCAAAAGGCTTACTGTCAAGTTTTCGATTGGTCTGGGCTTCATGCTATCATATGTGTGGTGATGGCAAGGAATATGAATGCGGCTCTGGCTCCACCATGGGGCCTTGAGGTTTCGTCCAATTCATCCAGGGACCTTATGAAAGTAGAGCGGGTCTCTTTTCATGTATATTCCGACTGCTGAAATTCCCTAGATGCACTGCAGTGTGCAAACGCGGTGTAAAAAAGAACAATAGCTTGAGAAAAACTGAGGCAAGTCTACTGAGTATGCTTAAGATAAACCAGCCGGGCTAATGCAAAAAAAAAACCCTGACAGACACTCTTCTGCATTCATACCTTAATGAAAATAAAACCTTTTAGAAGTGGAGAAAGCTTCTGCATTCTGGCAAATATAAAATTGCCATGTTAACTTATAAAAATTGATGCATGTCTCAAAAATGTAAATATGTAATAATCAGACCCTCATGTGTCCAGATGAGATTAGATATCTAGAAATATTCCAAGCCTAATAAAATACAATAAAAATCCCTACAAAATTCACAAAAAACCTCCCTCCAAAATCTCAAACACATTAATTCTCTTTGTGCACTGATTCATTCACCTACAACTGTCCATGTTAGGAAGTTAATAGAAAACTAAAATCTCCTAAGTGATGCAGATTGCAGGATATAACTCCTAAACTGAGTGAGAAAAAAAATCTCAAAGACTCAACCTATTACTTAAGTAACAGCTACTAAATATGAAAATTTTTGTTATGCTTTTTTTACTTTTACTTTGTTGTTGTTGTTATTATTGCTCATAATACAATACTATGTTCCTTTCTGGAAGAGCAACAGAGTGGTACAAGCTTCATTTCCTCTAACTGTGGTATCCTAGGGTTCAGACCTAACACACATTTTTGCTGCACTATATATCATTTAATTTTCTTACCATAAAACTTTGTAATATATGCATTTGTTGCAATTATGTTTACTAAAGACATTCATCAGACTGGCTTCAAAATCACAAATAAAAAATAAAAATATTTTGCGCTTAATTTATATTTATTTAGCTTTTTACAAGTCCTTAATACATTTTTATGACAACACTAGACTAGCTTAGTACCCTTGTTCTACAAACAGCAGGAAGTCTTGCTAGTCCTGTTTTTCAAGGGCTGCTAGAGGTGACTTACTTGACTCTACTAGAGGCCAAATGCACATATGTGCCCTGCATCCACCAAGGGGAGAATACTGAGTTAACATTTATTCCACATAGACTCACAAGTTCAACATACACATTTCTTATTTGCCACAGCTTGGTGATTCACAGCAAAAGCCAAATGGAGAGCTTTCTCTTTGAGTTACTTCCCCTGTACTTAAGGGATGATTACTGAATTTGCATGAGCTCTAGTCGGCCACACAAGTAAGAACCATCTTTTACTACTGTCAATATGAATAAATAATATGAAATAACAGGATCTATGTAAACATGTACACAGTCCCATAGAGGAATATCACCTCCAAAGTGCATATATTAAGAACCATCACATTACAATGAGTTCATGAGTCAAATTTCAGATCTAAGGTCCCAAAGAAATTTACCATTTCTGTTCTGAGTGTTCTGGGAAGATCACTGATTTGGTCCACCAGCACTCCTGGAGTGCATTGTTTTCTGTACAAACTGATCTCACTGGCCTTACTATGCCTTTCAACTCACTACATACATACATTTATATCCAAATTATCCCAAATTTCTGTACAAAAAATAGGTTTATACATGTTAATATTAATGCTGGATGATGCTGAAAAATGTTGGGTAGTTTAGGATAAGCAAAAAAACACAAAACAGCCACCTATAACATCAGCCTAATTAATTACTGATAGTTATTTTTTAGCTGAAGAATGCAAGTTTTTTATTTTACAGTCCTTTCCCAAATGAGACTGTTACTTCAGTAACCAAGAAATTACACAGAGTTGTCTTATTGCTTTCACTGGTATCATGAAAAATCCTCATGGTATACTCTGCTTCCCACTCTGATCCTTTCCTTTCTGCCAAGCTGGAAAATTATTATGCACCATACATGAGAAAGCAAGCAAGAGGGCATACTTTCAAATTCATATCATACATATCTGATAAGAACTGAAATACTGTATCTGAACTCCAACAAATTATTCATACCACACACTGTATACAGACAAAAGTCAGTATTTTGAACAAATATTTTTGAATATTTTATTTTAAATGTAACAGAGGTAAATTTGGCTTCAGCACTTGCAGGCAATACTGTGAGAGAAACAGTCAGTTTATAAGTGAGGAGCAGGGACAGAGCAGTGGTAACCGTAGAAGCAAATTAAGTGAAAAACAGGGTACAGAAGTCCTCAGAAGCCAAAGTATGTCAATGTGATCATATAATTAATTCACATCCATCATTCTGTTTTTTGTGAATGACATTCTTGCATTAAAAACTGAGAAGCCACTTGGAAGCTGGCCTGCGACAAGGACAAGCAGACTACTCCTGGTCATGGAAGTGGAGACCAAAAGGCACTGGTTCATTTATGGTACTGGGATAAGACACGGTCAAACAAAAGTGCTTGTGCAGAACTGGGAGTCAGGGTGAGCATCAGAACAGTGTGGAGTGCTGCAATCCACAGGGTGGAGGGCTGGGCAGCTCAGGGATCACCTGTGCTCACGAGATTTCTTGAACTTGCCATGCTAGTGGGGACCACCTCTCCCATGGTAAAGACACACTGGGAAATGGAGGAAAGGCCATAAAGATTTCTGTGCTTTAAATACCTCTCTGCTAACTGCAGATTTCAATGAGCACGCTCCCTCGGGAATCAGCTCTGCTTTGAGGTCAGCATCAGCAAAAAGCAATTGTGTGAGCTGGTCAGTCCTTCGCTCAGACATGCAACAGTTCAAGAATATTCGTATTCCGTTTATTTTTTCAGGGAGAGAGACAAGTACAGAAAAAATCAGGATTATTTTTACAGTGTCACTGAGTAACAGCCTTTGACTGGACATGCCCCTTCTTGATCCTTGAAAATTGCCTCCCTACCTTCCCAAGTGTCAGGCTGTTGAGGCTGAAACCCACTGCACAACTGAGCTCCTGCCTATATTTGATTAATAACCAGATGCCTTATTTTAAAATACAACTTTTCTTTAAGTTACATCCTTTTCTTCAGTTTTCAGTTGGAAACTTGGCCTAAATGACAGCTGTGTAGGCCTCACCCCAGCTCGGCTCAGCAGGAGCTCTAATGTACTTCATTCTGGGGCTGGGAGCTGCTTTTAATCTATCAGCACGACTCCGCAGCTGCTGTAAGCTAGCTGAAAATTGTCTGCATACACAGGATTTAAAATTTTGTAACCCTTTTGGTGCAACTTCTATTTAGGCAGGAACTCAGAAGTGCAGCCACCAGGGTCTCTGGAGAGTTAAAGGAAAGCTCAAGACAACAGGCTGTGTGGCTTGGAAGGGCATGCCAGAAACCTCGGCACAGATTAGGAGTTTTCCTGAGTTCACAAGTTCAAATACCAATTTCCAGTAACTGTTTGAATGGATTTAGCCTTGCTGTAAGTCTGGCAATCAGACTACAAGCCAGGCATCTAAATATTTCTGCTTTATGCTAGATGTCTTTAGTAATGAAAAACATCTCTGTGTATTGTTAATTGCAATAGGTTTGTTGTTAGCTCTGCGTCTCGTTACAGATTTTAAGAAACTGAACAAATATTGCATTCATTCCCAGAAAGCATGCTGCAGAGCAATCACTCCACATACGCTAGACAAACTTCAAATATTCATAAAGTAAAATCCAACTATGTAGAAGTGTTAAATCTGCTACTGCCTTCAACAGAAACTACACACAGTACAGTAACCCAGCATCATCTGTTCCACTGGGACTTGGAGAGGACGGATATGAAACTATTGCCAAATATTTACACTTACAATTCTTACAAAATATCCGGAGTCCCTGGAGGATTAAACATAATCTCACATGTCAACAACCACCAACAACAAAAACTTTAAATATGGCTGCAACGTGTTTTCACAAAACTTTACTGTGATCATTGTTAAACAGACTCTTGTTTTTTCTGTTTTCTAGAAAAGTAGTAGCAAATCATGGCACTGCTGATCTGTCAGTGCTGGCTGTGAGTGGCTGCCTGGCAGTTCTTCCATGCCTGCCCAGAAGCTCAGGCCCAGTAACTGCCCCTTTGTGGGGATGCTGCTGGCTGGTCCCACAATTGTCTCATGAAGGGCAGGCCCCGTGGTTAAGCACTGAAAGCTCACCAAACACTTTAATCAGCTTGGGCCAGAAGATAGGGCAGCAGCAAACAACCAGAAGTTGAAACATATGAAGTGGAGCTCTGCAGAAAGCCATCCCAGAGAGCTCCAGCAGCCCCACTGGGGGGGCAGTCTCTTTCCTGCCAGCCCACAAGCACGTTTCCTTTGAATACCCAAGGGCTGAAACTGCTCCTTCTTTTCTGATACGCTGGAAGGGGCCCAGTATGGAAGGTTTTTTATTTGTACAAAGCACAAGCAGTTTCATAAGGCTGCTGCTCAACATGGCCCTCCTGCCAGACCCGACCCAGCGCCGGCTCCCAGGGATGTGGCACTCACCCTCCCACAGAGCAAGCTGCACATACATGTGGAACAGTTTCCAGAGATCTTAAGCAATTTAAGTTCTGAATAACTTTATGGAGACTTTCACTTGCACATTGCCTAACTGAAGGATATACCAGAGCTAATTTTTCACCTTTGAGTACTGGAGACATACGATAAAATCAAAATAGTAAAAATCAGAAGACCTATTCTGCCATCTTATAATTACTGCTTTTCCTAAGAAAAAGCCTATTGCTACACATTTTAAACAGTTAAGAACAGAGCTGGAAAGCAGAAACTGGGAGTCTGGGCATTACCTGCAGCAGGAACCCCATAAGGAGGAATCCTTGTAGAGAAGAGGTGCCACAGCCCTGGACTGGAAGCTGTGTGGTCCTCATAGTGTTATCCTCCACAGATTCTAGAGGCTCCCTTCTTTGAACTGACTGCCCTTTTTTGTATTTGCTAATACAAATACAAAAAATTCTTCTTTTCTTCCTCACCCAATGTGTTAATTGCCCCTCTTCTCTGAGGTCACTTGGGTTTGCCTTTGTGCCAAATCCTTTTGTTCCTGTTGGTGGTCTATTTGGCCTGGTTAAACCTGTACACTTGACTTTAATTTATTTTGTAATTTCATTGTGTAGTGCTTGAGATGGGCAACTGGCCCGTTATGAAGGTATTAAACTGTCTACAGTTGTGTGCACATGTACACAAACACACACCTCCTTCCTGCAGTTCACTTCCTTCTGCAGCCATCTGCAATGGAACAGGGTCCTGCACTGGGGAAGCTTTGCCTTAGCTCCTGTTTTAATGACTGTAATCCACAAGGAGCAGTAAAAACAGCCAGCACAGTGCCCAGTCCCTCAGCTGCCAAATGTATGCCACGCTCCAGGAAAAGAAGCTAGGAAAGTAACATTACCTGAAATTCACCTCTGGTCCACATACTAAAAAAAAAAAATTACCTGTAAATGCTCACTATCTTTTGGAAAGGGTCAGGGGAAAAAAAAACCCCGCAAATAAACCCCTGAAATCAAAGGCCAATTCCAGAATCTCAGATTCCTAGAAGAATTGATACAACAGCAGCTGTATCTCTTTCATTTGAGTAATTATCATATAATTAAGTGCATGAATTACAAGAGAGCCAAGGCATTAAATTAAAATATTTAATGCTTGTAAATCTGAAAATGATTACTGTGCTGATGTGCAGCTACCGAACAGCAAAGCTAATGGCACCACAACAGCACCACCAGCCTCCCATTATTCTGCTGTAGCTTAAGGAAGGTATGAGAATTTTGGAAATCCTTTGCTGAGGAGGAAAATTGCCTTCAATTTTTTTATACCTAGCAACTGAGCCTTAGGAATTGTGTGCCTAACTACTGAAAGCAAAAGAGTAAAGGACAAAGAAATCTCTGAGCTAAAATGTAATGTTTTATCTCACAGATGCATAGGGAGAATTAAAAATGGAAACATCTTGTTGAGAATCTTACACAGAGCTGAACAGAGGAGCCATTCCTAGCATTTTCTTTACAGTGGGTCATTTTTCATTACCCAAATTTAGCTTCATCCAAACTCAGTCAGCAGTTTGCAGGATGTGACTTTCAGTAATTCAAATAAAACAGATAACCAGAGATCTCTACTCAAGGCATTTTTCCTAAGTAGAAACTGACAGACGAAATCCTTGACACTACAAAGTCTAGCTCCTGAGATTTGGGGGCAAACTGTTTGTGCTTCCTTGAAAAAAATGAAATGGTGTTACGTTAAAATTCTTTTCTGAAGTGCACAAAAGCCTATTCATGTTTCTCCAGCATGTCACTTCTGTTTGCCTAAATAAGCCAGGAGTGGACATTGCCTTAGCCCAAGAGAGATCCATGGGCGGCCCAGGAGCTGGGCTAGTGCCAAATCCCTGCAGGTCTCCAGGTGCTGAGACAATTTCAGGGACATTTCTAGGCTGGAGATGCCCTGCTGCATCCTTGCTGCAGGAGCAGCCCCAGGGGAGAGCCAGGCCAGGCCCTGGGGCAGCTCTGCCTCCTGCCGCGGGCTGATGCCATCCTCCGCGGCAAGGGCACGGACACGGCCTCGGTCCAGCCTCACCTGGGGAGATGCAGCACAACATTTCAGCTCTTTATTTGCACTGGCGTTCTAGAAATTGAAAAACAAACCGTAAACCCAACATATATTTGGCTGGTACTTCACTGCACAATCCTTTTGTGTCACAGGAACACACTTGCCATGAACTGCAACAAATGCAGCGGTCACAGTACCCCGGAATGGAGAATTAATGGCCACAGGCAGCCCAAGAGGTCACAGCTGAGGCAGGAGGCAGAATCAAAGAGCACACCCACCTCCTCAGAACAAATGGCTAGGGCTGTACGCTGGGGGTTGTGTGTGAGATGATAGATAGATTTAGATAGATAGATTAGATAGATAGATAGAATAGACAGATAGATAAGCAGACGCACACACAAACAAAAAAAAAACACCTGTAAAGACATAAATATTGCACCTATGGACATTACAAAGAGGACAAGTTATCTCATTTAAATGAGTTGCCATCAGCTATTACATGAGCAACAAAGGATGGCACCCCCTTCAGAACAAGTGGTTATAATCATTATCCCCCACAAAAAACAATAGTTTAGGTATTTGTTATCTGAGTGACTCCTTCAAAGAGGTTCCAGCACTTCTGACCAGGGCTCTTCCTGAAACCCCCAAAGTCACCAACAACTGGGCACTTAGCAGCCCTAATAAGCTATAGCTTTTAATTAACATGGAGAAAGGTGTTCCTAACTTGGGCACCAAATGAATGGCTTTTAATTACAGCATCTGGAAAAAGGAAAAGGGGCTTTCAAAGTATTGCCTAAAGGACATTTAATATTCTCTTTAAGCAGAAAGTGGTGTAGAATGTCCTAATGAGAACATTCAATTTCTTTTCTTGACAATATTCACCTCCTGCCCCAATGCCATGGCTATTCTAGAGGGCTTTTCCCCCAAAAAAAGTCTTCATATTTTTTCTGGGCTCATCTTTCACTTATGTCTTCTATAAGCTGGAATGACAGCAACAGAAATCTGTGAGAGGGGCAGAGTCCCTGCCGAGGTGTTGTAATAAACATCACAGAAGAGTCTGGCCCATGCACGTGAAGATGTCTGTTTGTGAGGTTGTTGGAAGGTCACATTGTGGCCTTGGCTCTGGGAAAAGGATGCATCTCCTCCCAATTGTCAAGTGATGCTCCCTGTTACAAAGGTTGAACAGTGGAAGGCATTAATACCATTACAAATACTTCAGGTACGTAGATAGGCTAATAACTCGTGTAGTAATCTCCAAAGCATCCGACTTTCATGTGCCAAATACTTTATCATCACAAGGTGGTAATAAGAAATAGCCACAAGGGAAGAGTAACCTTTTCCTAGTGGTAAGGAAGCCAGGATTTCAGAGTTACTATGTAATTAATTTGCTTTTCAGGAATCAAAACACCCTAAAGCAAAAACAAGTTCAACAGACTTGTAATAACATACTATTGTAGTGTTAAAACCTCTTATTCCTCAACAAAAATCTATCCTTTCACTTCATCTCAACTGTGAAATCCTTGACCCATGCTGTAACCATCTCCTGCCTCAAATACAACATTTTCCTATGCCTTGGTCTCCTTGCATCTTGGTTTTCCATCCCATGGTGGGGTCAAGCTGCTCACACTAAGACAATCTCACTGTCTGCATCTAAGCCCAAGATTCTCCCCACAGTAATCCTTCCTGGATTTGTTTTGCTTCACACATTTGAAGTTCAGATTCTCCTAAACTTCACAGGTATGAACAATTTCTTGCTAAGCTCATCTCAGCCCCAGTTGTGCATGCTGGTACCGGGTTCCTGCTTGACTTCCTTAGGACCACCATTAGTCTTTAGCAAAAATAACCTCAACAAACCAGAGGAAATCAAACCTGTCTGAAATCAGGGTGGGACATGCCAGGGTGGGCCACTCGCCCTGACAGATATTGCCTGTGCAAAGCCCACCATCACCTTCTGCAAACCTCTACAAACTGCACACAGCCCACACCCAGGGTCCCAGGTACTCTGGCCGTCCGTGTGGTCGGCACAGAGCAGAGGATGTCCATGATGCTGTGTGGAAATATCAAATACAGAAATGCTTATTGTACTTCAAAGTATATATTCTGATTAGAGAACATTTCTTAAAATAGATCACTCACAGAGCAGAAACTATCAGTGAATTTTTAGCATGACTCTCCCAAGAAGGCAAAACTTTAAAAGGGCTGTTTCTTTCATTTTGTTGTATTTTCTAAAAGAAGAAAAAAGAATGTCATTTGGATGTTAATAAAGATCAACCCTGGCAATAAACCAGCTGATAATCAAAAGCTGAGCTGACAAATCATTTCATTTAATTTAGAGACGTAGCTGGTGTTATATATAATATTTCAAAAGTTGGCCTGGTTCAATGATGTATGAATTGAGAAAAAGTACAGATGTTACTGAAGGCATTTTTTCAATCATGGAAAGCAGGAGATGGCCGAAAAGTTGCAAGTTCAACAACTCTTGATACAGGGGCAGGAGGTATACTCGGGTTTCATTTCCCTTTTCATCAAAAGGCTAACTTCCCCCATTTTACATTCTTTTTATGTGGTCTATTTTATAAAATCACACATATTGTTTTCTGATTCTGTATTCAGTGAGCATGTGCAGGCAGGGAGTCAACAAGGGACCACAACTGACATTGCAGTGTGGGTAGAGGAGCAATTGTGGAAAGGTTGCCTCTGACACACGGAGACAAGGGGTGAATTTACTAGTTGTCCTGATGGACAGCCTTAATTTGGGCAATTATATCCTGCTCGATACGGATAAACACTGCTAATCATCCTAATTTTAACTCAGAAGAGGAGATTGGGGCAGCACAGATAAACTGTGTATGCATATTGCACAATGTATGTTTTACTCTGTAGCAGTTTACATAAAATGCAAACTGTATGTTTGCAGAAGAGTTCACATCACCTGCCACAATGAATTTACAAGCACTTAAAGCACTAAAGCAAACCCTGGGTCACTCCCAGGGACCAAACCCTGTTGACCCAGTTTTTTTTTATTTGGACACAGGTAACTGTGGTCTGAAAACAAGCATGGCCTGATCCCACCTCCAAAAGCAAGCAAAATTTTGCCATTAATTTTGAAGAACTGACTCAGGTAAGCATCTGTGAAGGATCAGAATTCCCCATAGGCAGATCAATGCTGCACATCCTTGTGCACTAAATATTGTCATTAGACTCATGCCATGTCCCCTTTGGTCCTGGTGCACAATTGGCAGGAGCAGGGGTCCCCTGTGTAACCTGGGTGCTGCTGCCCACATGCCATGTGACATGGGGACACTCACCTCCCCACCATCAGTGTCAGCGCTGCTGTCTGCAGCCCTTCTCCCTCAGACACAAGTTTTGTACTCGGCCACGCTTCTCTGCACCAAAGCAAACCAACCCCACACGCCCTGGAAGTTCTCGCCCTACCCCTAGAGCTGCCCACACTGCGGAAAGCAGAGATGCAAAGCCCAGCAGAGCAGGGGAACAGCTTCTCCTGGCTACGCACCTTCCCGTGGGAAGCTGAGCCTGCTGCGTGGTGGAGGTGGCCATTCCAGCTCTCCCAAGGAACTCCCCAGGGCTCCTTTCCTCCCTTCTCCCCTCTGCTCCCCCTGCCCGCCCTCCGCGCCGCCGGTGCGCTCGGCTGCTGCGCCGGCTCGTGCCCCCAACGCCCTCACAACAGCTGTGGGCTTAATTATCAAAATAACATTTTAATAGTCTCATAACTGAACTCCCTTCCAAACATGCCAGCAGAGAGGCTGCAAGGATTCTTTTAACATCTTCAGCTAAACTTACTAATAGGCTGCATTTAAGTGATTAGGCTGTCCTAATGCGTGCCATTTACTGCTGGAGCCATCCCTCCCACCTCAAATTGCCATTTGCCGTCTCTCATTTCCTAAGTGACTCTATTATCTGCCCAAGGATTGAGGTGGTCAGCGCTCCCACACACCAGACCTCTGAGGAAAGCAGAGTACCGGGAAATTATCGTGAAGGTAGCATTCCTGCCACTCATTATCTTCTTTTTCTCCTTTTTCAAGGGACTAATATATTGGTACCCAATCAGCACTCCCAAGGAAGTGAATGTGCTAAGTGTACTTACGCAAATTATTTAAGATCACTAGGGGCTTACTTGCTTTTAACACTTAAAAAAAAAAAAAAAAAAAGATTTTCTGTGACAAGCATTAGTTTCCTTTTTACTACCTTCAAAACTGAACTATTTCTTGCTTTGTAAAATAATTCTAAAGGGACTCCAAACTAGTATTTAGCTGCCAAGTTAACTTTTCTGTACAAACTCTGCAGTAGAAGGTGAACACACATTGAAACAATGTTGTGATTTCTCCTCAGCAAATTAGTCATTTATTCAGCAGACTTTTCTTCCCATTTACTGCTTTTTAACATTTCTCTTTATACAATTGTTACCAGAGTTGGGCAAGTATTTATTCTTTATAAAATTTTTAATGTTTACGATTAGGAAAGTGATGATTTCCTCCACATCTCCCTCACTCCTCAGATTTCCCTGAACTGCTGCCTTTTAAAAAAATGCAAATATAAGTACAATCATCTTTGTCTACCATATCTCACACTGAGGTTTCTCACAAGTCTGAAGCAGGTGTGGCAAGGCAGTTATTTCTATAAACCTGCGGATCTGCTATGGAAAAGAAAAACTTTAGAAAGTGTCTCTGTAGCCATCCCAACAAAGTCCTAGCTGCACCAAGATCTTTCAGTTAATTCTGATGGGAAGAGAATTTTATCCCCTCTCATGACAGTAAATATCTACCTATATTCTTGGAAAAAGAAATAGATTTCTAAATAGATTTTTAAAGAGTTCATTACTTTGTATACTAGCTTAGAAAAACACCCTGTTTTGTCAGCTGAGGGGCTCACAGTGCCACAGCAATACTTCTGCTCATGTCCATTCTGTAAGAGGGTCAGTCTGTTCTGCCCAGAGAAAATTCATTACTGGCCCAAGATGTGACACCTCACTGTAACTACTGTGTTATTTTTACTCGATTTTACAGCAGAGTCGAGAAAGGCATTGGGTTGTTGCATGAATTATCTACGGTCAGCCGGCCTATAGATGTGCAGGCTGCCCCCTCCCCGTTAGCCAAGTGAGCCATTTGTTGGTTAGTCAAATTCATTTGGGTTGGTCTGGAAAAATCTGCTCGTCCGTGTTTCGTCTGCTGTGCAGCGAGCCGAGCCCGCTGTCCACCCAGCAGATGGAGGAGAGGCAGCGCCGGCGTCCGCAGATGGAGCCTCTGTACCCTGCCCTTGCTTAACTCACCCGGGAGATGACCCACTAAGAGAGCCAAATATCTCTCATTTGTCTTTACCACTATTTCTTGTGGGCTTTCCTTATGCTTTAGTATGGAGTGCAAGCAATCGAAGCGCAGTAAAAAAAAGAAATTAAACCACATGGAACAGCATTATTCTGGCCACAGACTGTAAACTCACAAACACAGGTCCAAAGGAAGCACTCCCTGCAAGCCTGCAGTGGTGGGAGGTGATGCCTTCATGTCAGAGGACCACAGGCTGTGTGCACCCAAAGGTGTGGCTGCCAGTAACATGCTGCATAGTGCTAAGACTGCAAACATGCCACAATGAAATTATTTATTCTAATCCAGAAAAACTGACTACAGATTTTTTTCTTCATTGATATTCTTCATGTATTACAGCCTAACAGTATCTTTAGAAATCCCAAGATGATCAGAAAATCCAGGGAGGTTTAAACTATACTTTTGTATTAAAACAGACAGGGATGTAGGTGACTATTGATTGTGGCCCCATGTAATTTAACTGGGATAGCTTTAAAGGTAAAGAGCTCTTTGCAGTCTCTTGCAGAATGGGCCAGATTCCCATCCCAGTTACAGAGAGAGAAACCCAGACTAAGAATGCTGACTTCAGAATGTTGGAGTTACTCCAGATTTACACTGGGTGTAACAGATTCAAATACAAGTTATAGTGCTCATGTCTCATTCTCTCTAAATGAAATATTTATCTATGCCTTACAAACATGTTGAAAAGCTGGCCCTTGGTTCTCCTACTTCAAATCTTCTCCAAATCTTCTAATTAAAAAGAATGAGAACACCTTTAAAAAGGGCATTCCTCTTTCTTTCTTTATCACAATATCATCTTCAAAACCAGAACATTAAGGAAATAGAAACCAAGGTTTTTAAGGTTTTTACAGTCTGTGCTCCAGGGGAAAACAGGCACTCAGCTACAACTGAAATTGCTTCACAATGTGCGCTTCTGGGCCTGTGTTATCCTCACTCCACAGATGAGCAGAAAATATAGTTTATTTCTTTTTTTTTTCCCCTGGTTTGGCATCTGTGGCTCACTTAATGCTCCTGGATCCTCCAATGTTCTCAGGGAGAGACAAAGAGCACTGGCTGAATATTTTACTGGTGAAAAAACCTACTCCTGTCTTCTGTAAGTGTGTTTCATGCATCCTTAAAATGACCCTTACAGAGATCATGTGAAGGAAAATAAAACCACAGCTATTTGTTTTTAAAAAAAGGCAGAATCTTTAGGGTCAATCACTTCCCTTCAAAGAACCAAGATCACTGCTTCATTTCAAAACTCTTTAAAACAAACCATCTATCATTAAAATATTAACTTAGTTCTAAAAATACTACAGAAGATGCATTCTCCTGCCCACCTGTTGGCAGGATGGATGCCCCGGGCCAGCCTGCACAGGGGCCCTTTCCACTTCCATCCTCCTCCCCCTCCTCAGCCACCCACCAGCCTGGAGCACAATGCACTCTCCAGCCCTGTGCAATTCAGAACTGCTCAGGGTTGCAAACCATGGGCACCTCTAATTCCTCTTCCACATATCTATCTAAGAAAGGCAGGACAATTGCTCAGTCTAGAGTTGAAACCCTGAAATAAAGGTTGAATGATACATGCTGCTGGTCCACGGCGAGCAGCTGGGATTCTGCATAAGTAATTTGGACTTCGTGGCCCAAATGCCACCAAGTTATTCAGCAGCCAGCTGACCACCTGCAATTCCCAGTTTTGCTGTGGGCAGACAGCAGTGCAGGGGCTGAAAATAGCAAGGCCACAAGGCCTGGGCACATACTGTGATCCTTCCAAGCCCCCAAGCACTAAAACAATCTGAAACCCAAAGGCAATCTTCTCACCAGGATGATACGTGAGTGCCCAGGTTCACATCTGTTCACTGAGTAATAAGCTCGTGATATGTTACAGTTGTACAGGCAGAACTCCTACAGACTTCAGTGGCCTTTGTCCAAAGTGGAAATTTATTTAACTACATTATTTGCCAATGAATTTATGTTTATTATTAGCTCTTATAGGTATTTGCATTTCTGGTTAAGCGATACACTGTCTTGCCCATGAAGTTCTTATTTTTAGCTCGCCTCTAAGTGCATGGAGGAAGTCAGTCAAGTAAAAAATTCTGCAAAAACACCAGCTGGCCAGTGATACAACTAACATGAAGAAATGGAAAGCTGGTGATGAACCTCTGTGGTGGTTGTTGAAACAATGGTCTAATTTTGGTGAAGATTTCACCTCGGGGAGAAGGGACATATGTGTTTGGACCTTGTTCAAGGATAGTACATGCTAGATGGCAATGCTAAGATCAGTCCATTGACCCCATGCAGCCCTGTGCTGAGCACCACCCCCACATCACCCCAGCACAGACCACTGTGGGTTCCCACTCTGCCCCTGGCTCCTACAGACCTGAGCAGGGGTTTATGTGCTGCTGCCTAAGCGAGGTTATTGATGGGCATGCTGCTAAACACACCCTGTCAGTGAACAAAACCTGCCTCCTCCACAGCTTCAGTCATGGGTGCATCTGCATTCTGGCAGCAGGGACAGAATGGTCACATCTCGTCCTTGAGCCAACACGACTCTGTGTCCTCTGGAGTGTGTTAGAAGGAAGAGAAGTTTTAAACTTCCATAAAGCATAATAAAATATTGTTAAGGTTGATGTGATGCAGCAGACAGCTCATACAGAAAGCATACACTGGTCTCCTGTTTTTGAGAGCAGGGAATACACTGCCTGTGACTGGAATATGGTACATTACTCGAACTACAGCAAAGCTCTAGGAAGTCCTTGCTGATTCTGACTCAGGCAATGAAGAAATGTCCTGAGAGTTCACAAGTGGAGAAGATTTATACCATATCCATGGTATTTATATTAATAAATAATTCATGCTATTGCAAGGACCACTGCTCAAAATACTTTGCCTTCAGAATTGTGGACAAACAAACAAAAAAATTCTGTTTCCCAAGATCCACTGATGTGGGTTTACATGGTACTCTAATGTAATCACAAGAACATTAAACAGTATGAAAGTCTTCTCTCTTTTCCATGGCTGATTAAGCAGTTGGGAACAGAGAATTTACTGTGGAAAAAGCAAACAATTATATGCTATCTGAGGTAAACATTACCTTAGTAATGGAAGCTGAGCTTTAGAACCTTATTGTCAGTAGGGATTAGCATTATAATACTTAAAATGACATTTATAACACTTACTGAAATTACAAGAATGAAGTCTGTGGAGACACAGAAATGAAATCAGCTCAATGTGTTTTTATAAGAATACTGAAATCTAAGTCCCTTAGAGGAAAGATATAGACATTAACAGTTTTTGCAGGCTTCCATTAGCTGTTCAAATTTGAATACTGTTTCTTAGGTGAGCTCTAATTTTCTTTGAATCCTCCCAACACATTTTATCTGTAAAAAATTGTAGTTAAAAATTTAGTTTGATGGAATGATATTTAAGTGCTTTTCCTCATCTACTCCCTGAAAGAGCCCCTGAGAGTCTTACTGTAATTTGTTCAAACGAAATAATATTTTCGTTTCCTGGGTTCTCTTTGTTGTCTTGTGTGATGAAAAGTAACATTTCTTTTCTTTCGATCCTATTAAATGTGGCTTTATGAATGCCAGCCACTCAATCGAAATAGAATCTGGCACACTTGCACCCAGCTTTAAAAATGCAAACTGCCACATAGAGTTTTTGATCTAAATGTGACATGTCACCAGGAGAAGGCTTGGAGTAATATTTCCAGAGCCATAATCAAGTGTTATAAACAATTGTGTTTCATTCATTGACACAGTTTGTCATCACCTTTTCATTTTGAATGCCTGGTTATTGAAATTCACTGAATGTGAGAGATGCCACAAGCAGGCCAGCAGCGAAGGATTTTGTTTCTCAGTCCACAGCTCCTACAAAAAGGTTTCAACAACAAGCCCTGTATGAAGACCCTCATCAGCTTCCAGCACAGCATCTCTCTTCCCAGCTGACTGGAAATTGAAGGCAGATACCACCTCACACATTCAGGGTCTTAATTCTTGCAAGCAAACATAAACTGAAGAAAACAAATTTGCCTAAAAGTATTTTCTGGCTCAGTCATTGACCTATTTCAGGCACAGATCCTGC
>VYXF01004468.1:1082983-1147398 GCA_013397295.1 Polioptila caerulea
CAAACACAAATGAGTGTTTTCACAAAAGCATGCAAAGGTTGTGAAATTCCAATGAATTCTTTCACTGGAAAAAAGAGTTCAAGCTGCCATGACCGGATATGTCACCTCCCACGGCATGCTGCGCGCCCGGCGAGGCACCATGGGAAATTACAGAATCAGAATGCATTGATTTTTCTGTAGAAAATACAGGCGGCAGCCCTGATGAAGAATTAAGGAGGAAATGTAATAACCTAATTCTCCTCCAACATCCTCACATGCACCCTTTCCAGCCCAGGCACCGGGCACCTCATCCATACAATTGCCAGGTGAAAGACACAGATGAAAATTCCCTATTGCTTAAGCATGTGGTGGGATACTGGGCTGGGTGCACCACCAGCAGCTTACACCAGGGCTGGACATGGCCCTCTTTGTCTGAATGCCACCAGCTTTAGGACACAACATTTTCAAGCAATATTTGTTTTATGCTACCACATGTTTTATGTTTTTCTCCGCAACATTCATCTCTTAAACATTCCTTAGATACAAACCCTTAACAGGTTTTCTCCATAGAATACTATTTACAGTATAAGAAATTATTAATATATCCTCCTCAAACTATACTGCATATGGCTTGAAAACTCTAGAGAATACAGAAAGAATTTTCCTCTCTTTCACACAACACGCACAGAAAATACGACATTAACATCTTCCTTTCTTACGGGGCAAGTTCCCCAGCACTCGCCTCCGTTCCTGCCTCCTCAGTGGCACACACAGTTCAGCCATTCCCCACTGCTGCACAGTAGTGCTAATTTTCCTGTTTGCTGAAAAACTTTGAACTAAATGCACTTACAAAATTAATGGCAGCCCTGCCTTGCCTGTTTGGGTTTTTTTAAAGCTTCTATTTCAAGGTGACCCTTTTCCTACTTTGTGTGTCACCCCAAGTGTTGCTGCTCACATACGGAACCAACACTCTCCCAGTAATTAACACCAGCACTTAATGAAGTCCAGCTGCTGTGATGGCAAACTGAAGAGATGCCAACCTTTGTAAACTAGTACTTGGGCTACTCCAGTTACAGCTGCTTTAAAACCACAGCAATCAACTTCTCTTTGCCTAATTCTCAGAGATAATTCTTACCAAATAAGACAAGTGTTCAAGATTAAGCATTTAATAATAAAGCTTATCTCTGAACTAATATTTCAAGCTGGAAATGATATAAAGGGCTGGATCAACTTAAATGAACACTGCAAAATTAATAAAAATCCCAAGCAGCAAATGAAAATCTAAAATGAAGATTTGCAATGTTAAATACATAAACCTTTAAAAGCCCTAGAAGCATAGTTCCAAGGGAAAATTGGAGACAGATTCTTCAGCAATATCTGATCCTCTGAACTCTTTTCCTGATCCTGCATGAGAGACACTAACAGCCAATGCTTTATTAAAATAATGCTCTCTGCCAGTTGTTTCATTACGTGCAGGGACATAGTAGGGATACTAGGTGAATGCTCTTGGACACTGAAAGGGTCTGCATTATAACTCTTACCACATGGATTTTCAAGCCCTCCACAGTTTTCCCTCTACATGTGCTTTCTTGCTCTACTCCTTATCTACCTCGCTGAAAACATTTTCCATGCAGAATTACCAATAACATTGCACAATTTAAGCACATATTTCTTTAACTCCTCTCCACAGCCAAAAAAAGGAATTCCAAAAAGGAATTCAAAATTCCAAAAGATGCCCTCCTCCTCTCTCAGACCCTAATTTCTGCTTTACATAACTATGCTGTAGTCCCACTTCAGCTGAAAAGACATCCAGTTTGGGCTGGAGAGAGATCTGTGAGCTGAGCTTTCCCTGGGAGAGGAGTCCCAGCCTGCTCCAGAGGTGGGCAAGCAGGGAGGGCCAGAGAAGGTGAGCTGGGCTAAGACAATGCAGGGCAGAACCCTGGCAGATATACTTATTTTTCAAAATGACTAACAGAGATAATGGCTTCTACTGTGATAAACAGTAAGTGGCATTTTAAAATGCATGTGGGGAGGGAACTGGCTAATTTACTTTCATTGGAACTAATTTACACATAGGTAATATGTATCAATTTACAAATATATTCAGCACCAGGAAAGCAACAATTCTTCCAAGCAGGGGTTAATCCAAGGCTCAAGCCCTGCAGTTGGGCCAGTTTTTCCACCAGAGACCTAACATTGCAGGATCAGTATTAAAAGTACATCCTCGATTATCCTGGAAGTCTATGCCCCTGAGAATATAACTTAAAAACAAAATCATTAGCTTACACAATAACATAGTCCTTAAAAAATAAAGAAATTCTTGTGTACAGAGCGATGCTGACTTCCAGGCACAAATTCCTTTGTTTTCCTAATGCTAGCTTTGGACCCCACCAATGACTCCAAACGAGCAGCACTGCAATAATTGCATAACCTGCCAGCACTCTGCAGCGTGTCAACAGTGCAGGGGCAGGAAGGCAGGAAAGGCTAAAAGCCAAGAACCCAACTGGTGTTAACTTACAGAAAATATTGCACATATTACACCACCTATTTTTCTTATTGTAGTCTAGATTTTAAATTTTGCAGACTTTCACAAGGAAAGCAAATTTTAAGTCTCAAAAAGCTGTTGTGGTGAGCTGTTGTGTTCCACAAGGGCAAACCATGGGAATGGGATGTGATGGCTTTGCATGGCACAACAGTAACAAGGCTCACAAACCTCTCACATGCATTGGCCTCCTTATAAGAGCCAATCATGAAAAGAAGTCTGTTTACAACAAAAGGCATCTGGTAACTATGATTATTGTGTCTTAAAACTAAACATTTTAGATTTCTTAGCTCCCTCTTTTGTTCAGTTTTAGTTCTTATGCTTGCTGTTTTCTGCTCTGCCCTGTTCTTTTTTTGTGCATGTTAGAGCCCAGCGTGACAAAAATCTGCGTAATCACCCCACTGATTTTTAAACAGGTGAGTGTTATTAGTTTCACCAAGAAAGAAAGTTCATAGATATATTTTAATTCATTTTTCAAATCATTCCACAAGGCAGCTACCCTGTTTTTTCTGCAATGATAAAGCTCACAACTTGCTAGCCTGGAAACTCAAGGGAATTGTCTACTTGAAAGGAGAGCCTGAACTACTAAATATGGATTCATATCTAGATATTGAAACCATCCTGCTTCCCAAACCCTGGCTGTTCAGATACATCCATGCAGTCTTTACTCAGACTTCAGGTTGCTCTAACATGCTGGTGGTGTTCAAATGCACGCAGACAGCAAGGACTGTATCCATGAAATTAAAGGCATTTTCTCTTTTGTCCTGGAGGCCTCTTTTTACATTACTGCATGCCACCACTCTGGAGTTAAGCAAAGGATGTACAATGACTTCTGAAGAAAAAAAATAAGTTCTTTTATTACAAAACTGACAGGTAGAGGAACTGAAGTTTCTTATAGGGTACTATCCTGAGTTCAAGATTTTAAAAGGTAAGGTCATATACACCTCAAAATAAAGCTTCTTCTATATATTTATTCATGAACAGAAGAATAGACATTCTAAGATCATGTGTGGAAAGTATAATCTGTAGATCTTTCAGTATTGCTGAATTTCTGATTTCAGCACCCTAAGGCACTGCTCTATCTGCATAGGTGGTCAGTCCCTGTGTACCAGTGTATAGACTCCATGGGCACGTGAGGAGCTTCATGAACTAAGGGTAAGACAGATGTGGCTCAGTCAGGATAAAGCAACAAGTTTAAATATGCCACAGGCAGTGCTTCAGAGATGTCATTGTCCCACTCTGGTTTTAAAGAACAAGATTCAGGATTCTGGCATCCTGAAATTTAAACCTGCTCCTAAAACAGGCAGATTTTGCTTAGACAAGACATAACCTTATTGTACAACACAGGAATGTAATAAAGTTTTTCTCCTGCAAAGAAGTGGAAAAGAATGTTTCCACTGTCTTTACATTGTTGGTTTTCATGTTCTTCAGTAAGTTGCCCTCTGGACTGCCACATGTCCAGAGTCTCCCTGTTAGCAGAGTCGAGCACAGACAAACCTGCAAGGAATGCTGCTGCTAACCCTGCATCTCCTCTTTGCAAGCATGGCAAGGGCTGGTGCTGCTTCTCTTGTGCTCACTTTGCAGACAGGGAAATACTAATTGTCTTTTAAAAATCTCTATAGTATTTTGTCAATATTTTTTTATTACAGCAGAGCATGTATAAATATTTTATTGTAAACCAAGGGCCTAAAATAAACAGTTTAGTAAATAGTTATTACATTACAAGGAAAAACATCTGTGGAAACTGTTTTCCATGTAATTATTCTTGCTATTTTACATTAGCTCTCAATGTGAATTTCTTTGGTTCTAATGTTTCACTTGTTCTAAATCTTCCTCCTTGTTGCTATTATTAAAATCTTAAAAAGGTGCCAAAGCTTAAATGAAGAAAAAAAAAAGATTCGCTAGAAATTATTCATATCACAGTGAGCCTCTACTAAACCTGGCAGGGGTGCAATATTTTCGGTGAAATTAACATAAAATATACAACTGCAAATTATCCAGGAAATAGCTATGTTCTTTACAGTGCGCATTTACATTTGGTAAAAAATGTTCTACTTATCTGTCTAGCACAAAGCTCCAATCGCTTCCAAAGGCAGTTTTAAAGGGATAGTGGTAGCTCTGCACAGGGAGCACGGTCCTTGCAGCAGCTGTAACAAATAGCTGGGGGGCAAAGTGACCTTCAGTAATTACTGGAGGTAACAGTCAGCACTGGACATTCCTCGTTGTGAATACCAACAATCTAATTTTAGATATATTTCCCTTTTGGTATGCTGGATGAATTTCCTCTCTTAGGCCTAAGTCCTTTCTACTAAACACAAGAAAAACTGTAATACCATGTAAAATGCAAATTTTGCTGTAAATATTTTATAAAATTGTTGCATACATCCCAAAAGCTATAGGTCTTAATTGAGAGCAGGCTATTTTTCCAGTCAATATATGGAAATGGAAAATGCTAATTCATGTTTTTCTACTTATGAAAAACCCTGGAGAATGGCAAAACCACAAATGCACTCACTTTAATATTATAAATATAATTTGGCTCCCTCTTTGCAGTCCCTGATGTCCTGGCTTTTATCTCCCAATGGCTGCAGAGGAAGAATCAGAGAATCGCTTTTACATCCCCTGCGCAGGAAGTTCCCCCCGCGTGCTGCCAGCTTGGCAAAAGAGCAACAGCCTGAGCTCGCAAACGCGGCAAACAGGAACTGAAACCAGAAATTCCAGGGCTCTTGCACAGGAAACGAGCCTCACACGACAGCAGACCTGCTCAGGACGGGCGGCGTGCACACTCAGCCCCGCTGCTCAGAGCTGGGCTGTCCCCACACTGGCCCCAGCCCCACGGCTCTGCCTTGCATTTATCTGTCTCCCTTCAGGGTAGCCAGTGGCCTGGGTAACAAAGCCTGGAAACCATCTCTCATAAGTGATACTGAATAGGACTAAAAGTCATTTAGCCTGCTCCAGCGTGTGGTTACTTGTGCTTGCCTTTTTCATCCACTTTTCATTTCCTTGTCAAGGAAAAGACTGTTTTTTCCATCCTCTAGAAGAGAAATCATTAGGCTGTTAAAGTTAAAACTCTCCAAAGGTCACTGATGCTGGCTTTGAAGAGTGAAAATTATATAATTCCCCATTAGACTTTTAATCTCATGATTAGAGCTAAAGTTAACATGGCTGTTTCATTTTCTACCAGGCAAGAGTAAACTCATTTTTTCTTTCTCCATCAGAATACTTAATACCATCCTATCTTGATGAGCAACATCTCCTAGTTAAACAGTACGAACAATGGAAATGCAAAATACTTTGGAGAGGGGTTTTGAATTTTTAAATGCTATTGATTAACCATGAAAAGTCTTACTACATGCAGCACAGCAAAATCCACCCATGTAAATCCCTCATGAGGCAAAGGACCTGCTCTTGGTTGCCAGGACTGCAGTCTTTCCTGGCACAGCAGGGAGACAAGGAGCAAAGATGCTTTTATTCCCAGTTTGAGCTCTTACTCCTGCATCCCTAGAACTTACCCCTCAAATGTTTCTGAACCCAGTGATGCGAGTGAGTGCGGGTGGAACCCACCATGCAGTAAGAGCTACTTGCCCAAGTGAAAACTGCCCCCCTTTAGCCTCCTCAGGGGTATCTAGATTTGCAAAAACCTTGCAGAAGGGTCTGTGGGGCAAGAATTTACAGGTGCACACTGTTTTCAAAACCCAATGTACAGCGTTCACTGTTATTACAGGCAGACACATGGAAAAAAATTCCATTTTCCTCATTCAAGACAAACTCTGATAACCAGCTAGTAAAACTCAGACTATAATTTCTTATTCAGTGTTCCACATGAGATGCATTTTGCTGAATTTAACATGTTTTGCTGTTAATGGATTTCACAGTGTGTTGCCATTTTTATACAGCTGTCCAAATAAAATGTTTTGTACAATGATGTGCATTTACTGTATTGCTAGCTTGCAAATGGCAGCCTATTCCCCAGTTTAAGCCTTAGGAAAATGGGAAAACTCTTTGACTAGGCCATTTAAAATATGTATTTTGGGTCTCTGGAGTTCTTTTCCTGGTAAGTCATGTTCAAACAAGAACAAAGATGCAAGAAAGATATAATTGCACCTTGTACATTTAAGATCTAATAGTATTTCCACCGGAAGGAGAAATCAAACCTCAATATTTTCACTTGTATTTTTTAAAATTTTCTTTGTTGAACTAAATCAAAAGATATGCAAATTAAAAAGTCTTAGATTTAAAAAAATTAAATTGTCCAGCTAGATTTTCAAATGGTACGTAAAGTAAATTAAGGAAACAACATCTCATGACGTAAATTCCCCATCCCTTGGAAGTTCATCATTCAGGTTTAACACACTGTTGACTTCAGTTTCTGACACATTAGTCTTCTAAGGAAATTTTCTCCATTGATGTTCTGGAAGTGAAGGCACAGCTACTACAGTTTTAAAAGATTTTAAAGGCATAGGGAAGGTTGCTTTTCTTTTCTTTTTTTTTTTTTCACCCCACAGCACAGATTTTTTAAAAAATGCTGAGTCAAAAGTTGTTTGGGTCTTTTGGGTTTTTTTGTTTGTTTAAGAAAAGGGGGGATAAAAATGGAATTTCTTAACTAGAAAGTTAAACAAGGAGAAAAATGTCACTGGAATACTTCCTTCCCTTCTACTTTAGCTATCTATATCCAGCCCAGCTTGAATCAGTTACTGTTCATTGCATGAGGTTTCATCATTTAACTTTTGTTGCCAGTATTTATTCCTGGATATAACTCACAGTCATGGGATTTATGAACTATTTGTCCATACCCCAACAATACACATAGCAATAATAGCTGATGCATGCAAAACATAACAATGGAGAACATGCCAGTGGTGCTAGTTGATGCTGATCCTTTGAGGCAACCAACTCTATCTGCAGCAAAACCTAAAACCAAAGGCTCTGCCTAGCCTGAGCCATGCTAAAAAACTTCCCTGTGAATATAGAACAGGATAAAGTAATCATAAAATTGAAATGCTTCCCAGTTACACACACAATGATCAAAAGATTTGGTCATTTTTAAGGCACATGACTCAACACCAGATGATGGATGATGTGCAGCTGAAGGCAGGATTAAATCCCAAGTAGGCTGTGACTGACTAAAGTAGTGATGTAAACATATCAGCAGGGTGCACTTCCTACCTGGTGTCATCTTTTGCCTCCTCCATCAATTCAGGAGGTGCCAAAGAAGGAAACACTGGGCCAAATTGGTGTTGGCCACCTCCTACGTGAAGCAGGAGGCAAAAAGGCTCAGCTCCTCCCCATGAGGTCTGCACCTCATTCACCCCATCTGTCCCTGGGCTTGTGCCAGCAGGACAAATCTCAAAACACAAAGCTGAGATTTTTTTCCCCATACAGGACACTGGTGGGGCCACCCCTGTGTCCAGTTTTGGGCCCCTCAACTCAATAAAGACATTGAGGGGATGCAGTCTGTCCAGAGAAGGACACCAGAGCTGCTGAAGGATCTGGAGTCAGTCTGATGAGGAGCAGCTGAGTGAGCAGGGGGGGCTCAGCCTCGAGCAAAGGAGGCTCAGGGGGGCCCTTCTGGCTCTGCACAGTTCCCTGACAGGAGGGGGCAGCCAGGTGGGAGTCGGGCTCTGCTCCCAGGGAACAGCAACAGGAGAGGAGGAAATGGCCCCAAGCTGCACCAGGGGAGGTTCAGGTTGAACATCAGGGAAGAATTTTTTCACTGAAAGGGTGTGTAAGTATTGGGACAGGCTGCCCAGGGAGGTGGTGGAGTCACAACCTCTGAAGAGGTTCTGTTGGAGAAACAACTGGACAGGGCACTCAGTGCTCTGGTGTGGTTGGCAAGGCAGCGCTCAGTCAAAGGCTGGACTCCATCTCAGACATTGCTTCCAGCCTCAATGACTTTATGATTCTATGAAATGTCTGAAAAAGACAACTATGGAATTACAGTGAGATGTTTTGGCCTGCCATGGAGCTCTGGCTTAGGAAGACCACAGTATTCATACATGATTTCTTTGGGTTTCTTCAATTGTGGCAGGACAAAACATTTTTCACTTAAAAAACCATGATTTGCTACTTCTGTAGAGTTTGACATTACTGCAAGTCTGACAGGAACAACCAGAAGTCCCCTACCTCAAGCTTATTGTGCAGTCATCTAAAAAAGAAATTTAATTTTTAAAATGGTACACAGTGGATCTAAGAAGTCAAAATATTCAATTAAAACCCTTCTGATTTTTAAAAAGGCACAAAGCTCTCAAAAGTTACTAATAAATTGAATGCAGTCTGTGACAAGGAAGCAGCACATCTGCAGAGACCAGTTGTGCAAAGGCTTTATCTGAGCCAGGAGCCTTGAAACAAAAACAAAAACAAAACAAAACAAAACAAAACAAAACAAAAAAAAGATACAAATGCTTAAAAAGTTTTACATGGGTTTCCTTCATGGAGATCAGTTGTAAGGAACCTCAGGGTACCAAAGTTTTCCTCCACAAATTAAAAAAATAAAGTGGCCAGTACCCTAAACAGAGCATCCAGGGAGGGCTGGGTCTGATTTGACTTGCTTGCCAGCTATCACAAAACAGAAATTATTTTTAAGGGTCATGTCAGTTGGTAACCTCCTGTTCCAGGAGACCAGTTAAAACCTTCCTCAAGGTTAAGGATGCTGTTGAGTTTAAAGTATAATTGAAGGCAACAGTCCATCTGCCACACTTTGTTACTTCCCAAGTAACAGGAGGTACAAACCTGGACTTTTAGCATATGAACAAACCCTTTTTCTGATAACTGGGGCTAGGGTTCAGCATATGCATAGCAGTACCCCTACTGATTCACCAGAGGGTTGTTCCACAATCAAAAGAAGGAAAATAAACATTTGTCAATGCTCAAAAGTACTGAATATTGAACCACATATTCAGAAAGAGTAAAATCCAGAACTTTATCAGCTGAAAAAGGAATTTAACTATAGTTAGATGATATTAAATACATTCTTCTCCCATTTTCCTATGACTGGAAACATCCTGGAACATTGTCTAGGTTCCCCCAAAGAGGAAAATGAGTATTTTATAACTCTGCCAAAGCTAATTCCTAGCTAGCCCAAGTATGAGGTCTTTACAGCTTCACTAAACATTCATTCCTTTGTTCTTTATTCACTTCTCATATATCATCTATTTTTCAGAAAAAGTCACTAACTTTTCTGTCAGTCAAAAAAGGTGGTACTGGTACCAGATATTTCCAAACCAGTGAATAAAGAAGAAAGGGGGAATAACATCTACATTATCCAGATAAAACTGTAACTTGTAAAAAAGCTCCCACAAAGAAATCAACACCTAAATTTTAAGGACAGAGCAAACAGAGACATTAGTCCCACAATTCACACAAGGAGAACAATGTCCTGAAAATACTATTTATATGAAGTCTGAAGACTGTACTTAGAAATGGTGGTGGATTTTTTCCTTCTTCCACCCCCAAGAAATATTCTGGTGTTTTTTCCTCAAAAGTAGGACACAGAGGGGTGCTGACCTCTCCACCAGAAAGTAGAGTCATTTCACCATCTGCAGAGAGAACCCAAGCCCCATATGGTGAGGACTTGCTTTCTTTTCCAGATTCAAGATTAGCAAAGAGGGGCTAAGAAATTTGTTTGTGAACTTAGAAATGCATGGCCATATGCATATAAAATATCTGAGAATAAGGCAGAAACTATCTCAGCAGACTTTTAAATACAAACATAAAACAGTTTTCAAGGTGAGTTAATAAAAGGAAGACCAAGTTACATATTCAGAAAAATTATTTCTATACACAGTAAAGTTTACTGAAAACAGCATTTTTTCCTACACTGCCTAGCTGATGTTGAAAGGCTGGGACTAGACTGAGGTGCTTGTTAATGATAACTTTGAAGAAGTAACACACTTAAAACTCAGACTGATTGCAGAAAAGGTGTTTTATCAACTGCTCCCTTTATGAATAAATATGAAACTACCAGGAAAATGTTTAAACAGGTGTAATCATCACTGCATATGAAAATTGAGTTTGGAGGCTGTAAGGAATCTTAACACAGTTAAGAAAGAATGAAAGCAATGTAACACTGTGATCATTGCCCATTATGTATGTATCATGCAAAACAGGAATGTTGTCATAGCAGCTATAAAAATGTCAGTGAAAACTGAACTACTATTACCAAGTTGTAAATGAAATGAAAAATGCAAAAGGACTATGTGAATGAATACATTAAGGGAAATGTTATTTCTTTCCCTATAAAGAAGCAAAACAAAATACATTCTCATGAAATGGAGTAATTTGTGTGAACAAATACACATAGAAAACAATTGCAGGAGGTCACATCTGCACAAGACAACTGGATAAAATTATTAAGATTTTTTATAATCAATTTTCCAGCCTTAGAAAGGAAGGAACAGTAAAAGCACAATGTTTTTAAGTTTCAAAGTAAGAAACCAATTAGGTAATAGATTATATTAAGGCAAATTTTGTTTACACTAAATAAAGGAAGCTGCTTCTCTCTGTTAGCAATGGCAACTTGGCTTTCAGTAGGACTACACTGATAAAAAGTGTTGGAAAACAAATATTTCTAGCCTTTAATATACTATACTCATTACAACATTTAATGACTTGCAAATGTGGTTCATGCTAAAACTAATGAATGCAAAAAAAACCCAACAAAAACCCAGGGCCTAAAGTTGGGCAAAATAACAGGAGATCCTTACTGGCATGAGCCTGTGCCCAGCAGCCTGAGCCAGCAGCAAGCTCCACCTGGGCAAAGCCTCTCAAGCAGCACCAGCAGGACCCCAGCCAGTCCCTGGGACTGAGGCTCCCAGGGGCATGCAGAGGGTGACACCCTGTATGTGCTCATCTCTTAAGATAAGTACACTTAACAATTTTTTTTCCAAAATTAGTCTTTCTCAATAGGCAGGTGCTGCAAAATGAAATTCTGGTACACACTGTTCATTAAGGCAAGTCCACATAGAATTGGATATTGAAGCAAGTGCTGGGTAAATATAAGAAGGTTGTACATTCAATTCTGCACTAAAAGAGCAATTACTTGGAATATGCTTTACAAACATCAAAGTTAAAAAAACATTTCTGAGTTCCTAATGTGTCCATAATTAATTCACACATTCAGCAGTTGCATCCAGAAATATGTTCCTGTTGATAATTTGCAAGTAATGCTTCAAAAACAATCTGGCACATTTTTATTTGCCTTAATGCCTGAAAGCTATTACTAAGACAGTGCTTTACAATGTCATCATCACTGTTACCATCTACATGCTTTAAGTAACAGAAGCCCTAAGGTCCAAAGAAATAAGAATTTTGCAAGAATTAAAGCTGTGCATCTTCCAATATTGACTACATTTATTTCATGTAAAGTAAAGTATTTTTTATTATAAGAGAGATTCTGAGAAGCATTAGCTGTCCTCAACTGAATAAGAATGAGGAACAAAGTGCTTCACAAAATCAGGCCTGAGTATAAGAAATGCTTCACATCCTCATCAGAGGATGCTCAGGGTTAGGTCTCTTCACATGTATAAAAGTCAGTTCTGCAAAAATGAACCTTACCTACATCCTTGTCACATACACATGCACTCAGAATTTACTGTGACAGGAAGGAGTTTGAGACCATCTGAAATAAGTCAGAATTCTTACTCATATAATATTTATATATTAGCAATTTTGTTAAGATCTAAGTTTATGAACTTTATGAAACATAAATCTAAATGTAAAACTGTTTGCTTCAATTTTTAAACAGAAAACAAAAATAAAACTGGGAATATATTGATTTATGCTTGATTTGAGTACAATCTCAACCCCTTCACCTCTGTACTGGTTTCATCCCAGTGACTGAGCTTGGTATCAACTGCTAATTCTTCCAAACACAAAATGAGTTTTCTAAAATTGCTGCTTTTTAGAAAATTATTCCTGTAGTTATTATTGCAGTTTGACCTTTTCCGAGCACCCAACTTACTTTGTTATTTTAAAATATTATGTTATTTTAAAATGTTAACAAAATAACAAACCTACAGTTGGCCACTGTTTCGTTTCAAATACTTGTACGCATTTGAAAGAAATGTGACTGTGGATGGATGTTTCCCGTCTTTTTTGTGTTTCATTCTGGCAGAGTGTTTCCAGAACTTGAAACATGATCTCTAAGGGCAGGAAAGGCAATTAAGATCCTTGGAGTCCTACCTTACACACAATGTTTGATATGCCATGGCTTGGGGCTGTACTCAGAGAACTCTCCCAAACACGGTGTTTAACTTTGTCAACCCCATCCCATCACACTGGGAGGAATTTATCCAGACTGCAGCTGGAGAACTGGACCAGGGAACAATTTCACTGTGATGTCTGGAAGCCTTCCCTCCAGCACTCCCTCTGTCCCTGGCAGCTCCCCAAGCACCAACAGGGCCTCATGGTCACATCACAAACCCATCCAGCCTGGGCCCCTGCTGCTCACCGCTGCTCATTCCTGAGCCTTGGAGCGGCACTGGGGCAGGGCTGAGCTCCGAGCACTGGGCCAGCCCCTGCCGAGCCCACAAACACTTACATCCCTTTGGAGCCCCCACAAACGCTTACATCCCTTTGGAGCCCCCACAAACGCTTACATCCCTTTGGAGCCCCCACAAACACTTACATCCCTTTGGAGCCGGGGCAGGAGGGATGTTACAGCAATCCCAGCGTTAGAGCACAAACCAGGAATCATTATCTTCTCTGTTCCAGCACTAGCTGAGCCCCACATGAGCTTCCTGCGCACATTTGCCAAGAGACTTTCTTGGACAATGGAGACAGAAGAGTTGGGACAGTTGCTCATCTTCTCTGAAGGTTAAATGGAAAACATGCCCCATCTAACTGAGGCAGAAGTACTGCTGTGTCCACTTCTCTTATCCAAAGAGCTGAGAGCTCTGGCAGGGATCAAACGCATTTCCCATGGATATGGGCAACCTGACCCACCCAGAGAACAAATCTGTGGAATGATGTGCACCCTGAAAAACATCAATTAGGGAACCCAGCGTGGCTGAGGGAAGAGCACAGCTGCACAAACCCAACAGGCAAACCCTGGGCCTAATCCGTATTTCCCTGTGCAGGGCTCTGAGCGGGTTTCCCTCAGCAGCGCAGGGTGGGAGCAGCCACTGCCCACACGGGGACTGTGACAGAGACTGAAGTTCCAGGGCTCCCCCAGCCCCTGGGCAGAGGCTGCACCGAGAGATTTCCAGGCTTTGGCTGCTGCCATGGCTGCTCGGAGGCCCCCGTAGAGCCCAGGGCCCCAGGCCCATCCTCCCCTGCATCTCACAGAGACGGCACTTCAGAGGCAGAGCGGGGTGGGAGACGAGGGGGAGCAGCTTTAAACATTGCCAGGTCAGCGCAACAGGAGGTAAGCAAGTACAGAGGCAGCAAGAACTACTGAAAGTTTTTGATATAGTCCCAGGTGGACTCCCCAATGCCTGTAAATGTTTCAAAGGGGGATCCCCTTTCTGTGGGCATGGAAATGTTTCAAAGGAGCCCCAATCAGTGCAATGTTTCAAAGACCACTGCTCTCTAAAAATTCAAACCTGAACTACCCCCCCAGCTGAAAACCTTCCACAGAGCCCTCCTACAGGCCCCAGCATAAACTGAAACTAAACCTCTCCCGTTTCCCTCCTCTGGGGATGGATCCAGCCTGCTCCTTCCCCGGGGACCCCGTGAAGGACCCAATGTGCCTCTGTGTTTGTGCACAGGATATGAAGGGCTAGAGTGCAGCAGGGTAATTTTCCAAAGCGGTGTGTGGGAGTAGCACTGGAAATTCCCTGCATACTGCTTTGAAAAAAATAAACCCTCTACCTCCATGAATTATGAACAGGGCCTCCAGCTCCAGACTGGGAATCTGAGAGGTTGAAGAGGGAGGCACAGCCAACTTAAATGGATGCTGTTTTTAAGACCATGATGTCAGAAATAATTGAATTCTTTAATCATATTACGGACACTGCTACCTAAAAGGTATCACTGCTACAGAGCAGGGATTCCTCTGCTGACAGTCACTTGAGCAGAATAAAACTGTAAGCAAGTGCTTAAGATATCTCAACTATTGATTTTGTGTTTCTCAAATATGAGAAGAAAGTGCTGCTGAGAGGTCTTGGATTATCAAAGCCAAGGGATTTTTTTACCTAAAAATTACATGTCAAGGCTAACTTCATTGTCTTGGCTCTCCTCAAATTCAAAAGAGAGATAAAAATCTCTCCCTGGAAATGCTTATCCTACTCAAACTCTTATCTTAGATTGGTATCAATCATTCATTTTCCCCAGACAGCATCTCAATGACTATATTAAACCAGACACCTTAACTTTAGACAGATACAAGTTCATTGAGATGAGGCCAGCCCTGAGCTCTGAGGGTAAGTTCCTCCTTTCTCCCAAACACCTGTATGCTCACCCTGCGACCTCAGTGTCCCCCCAGCACAAACAAACCCTCATCTGTAGATTTTAAATTGACAACAGTGACATTAATAATTCCTATGAACTAGACCTGGGCTGCAGAAAGAGCTATTTTACCTTCTTTCTCTTGCTGCCCATCTGGCTAGACTTGGTCTAACACAGAGAAGGGAAACTCTTGCACCCCTTATCAGTGATAAACCAGCCTAAGCAGTAAGGAGGCACATGCCAGTCTCTCCCAAGGCCTGATAAGGGAACAAAGCACTCAGGCTATGACCAAGGAGCAAGCACAGGAGGTAGTTGGTCACTCTCCCTACTGCTACCAACCCAGGCCTATGCAAATTAACGCCAAAAACCTGCACAGCATTTATTGTTTGAGAAATGCTGACATCTAGCCTCTCCTTTTCCCTTCAGTATTCCCCAGTAAAGAACAAATACCAGTGAGCAAACTCAGTGGAAATACCTTTTTTGTGAGCAGTTGCATGTCCTGAAGGAGAAGGGGCCCAAGAGCCTTGTGAACTGCCAGGCCCACAGTGAGAAGAAATTTGGCTCCATATTAAAGGTTTCTACACTTTGCTTTTTCCTAAATGGAACCATTAAAAGCAGTGACCTTAATGCACAATCCTCAGTAAATGGACATGAAGATATGACACCACAGTGGAACTATCACATATTTTCTTACCACATCCTGCTGTTTACAATGTTCTAGGTGTACAGAACTGGGCCCATAGCACTTTTGTTCTATACAAAGTTCTTCCAAATATTGAAGTAACTGATGTAGAGCTTCAGGGAAACAATAGGTGCAGTTTTAACAAATAACAGCACCACAATTTTCACAGCCTCCTATGCCTTTGACACCTGTTGTTTTCCAATGATGCTAAGAACTTTATAAGGTCATGTGTATAACTGTACATTATTGCAGACAGCACTAATATGGGCATATACATAAATAAACTTCACATATCAGTTACTGGAAAATGAAGAAATTACATTTTTCCAAAAGAAAAAGAAAACAGTTTCCCTCGAATCAAGCAGAACCTTAACACAGCATTTCATGACCTTTGTATTTAAAAATCACTTATTAGCTACTGGATCACAAATTAAGTTGAAACAAGTGCTAAGCTTGCTAAGGACCTCTTTCTCAAAATCTAGGAGGGAGCTACATGAAATCACCATGGTCCAATTAACAAGGATCTCACTCTTCAAGCTTGCAAACAAGAGATTACATTAACACCTGCCACAAAAGCAAACATTTTTAGATATCTTTATCTTAGCCTGCTTGACATTAACTTAAAACTCCTGCCTGGCTCTTGGATGAAAATGATTGTGACTGACATGTATGTTTTTCATTTGGGGGTAGGGGTTTGAAGACTGTGTCAGTCCATATTTCTCTCTCTCTGGTATTTATGCATAATCCACTTCAAAGCTAATAGGAGTTACATACCTGAATTGATGGGAGAATAATTTCCTAAATGTAAAATTGCTGAAGGAAAACCATTATGCTTATGGGAGATAAATGCTGCATAGCAATGTATGAGACACAGAGAGCACTGTCAGGTCCTTGAAGGGTCTCATCCAACACATGCTTACAGTGGCATGTGTAAGTATCTTCCTGTGGTCTATGCACCAAAATAAACTGACCTCTTGGGCCAACAAATATATTTATAACATCTGTCCATACAGGAAAAACCTTTCTTTGTGTTCATCAGAGAAGCAATCACACAGCTGCAGCAGTAATACAACCCATCAAGTTACAACAATGCTTTTACTAAGTCCTGTGACAGGACTGTCACAGGAGGCAGAAAGCACTGATTTTTAAAACACTTATATGTCTAAAAAGCTGAACTTTCTGAAGTCCAGAATTGTTGGAAGAAGTAGAAAAAACCCACTGAAATAACTCCGTAAGTGTTTTGTTTTGACAGTGTTCCTCAGGAATTCACCACACTTAGCTGGGAAAATGCTAGCAGTTACATCTATTCAATGTCATGACATACAAAATTGAAACATAATTGCTCCTAAGTGGTTGACAACTGGCAAGTACTTTTTATACAGATAGAGAGAAATTTATACTATCAAATGGAAGATACTGTCAAAAGTTTGATTTTAATATAAATGAAAATGCTACATGAGGACTCAGAAGGATAAGGAAAAAGCTCAGCAGTAACACTTTTATAACCACATATTTAAAAAGCTTTGAAGTGAAGAATCATTACATCAAAATCATTTTCCTTGAAAAATAAAAAAAAATAAATTACAGCATGAATATTAACAAGTTATTAGAATAGTGAATGTCAAAGAGTAGCAAAAAACAAGCAGCCAATGAGTGGCCTAGTGTAAAGAATGTCTTACCAATCATATGGTTAGCGACATGGATTTGTATCTCTCTCTCATTCTCAAAGGTCATCTGGCACTTGATGCATTGATAGGTCTTTTTCTGTTTAATAACCAAAAAGAGATTAGAGAAAACTGCACTGTAGCATAAGGCAAGTGTGATCATGAATATAGCATGTTATATGCTTCAAATTTCCTCCACTGAGGCTTTTTTTGCCCATATATCCCCAGACCAGACTTTTCTGGGACCATAAATACAATCTCTAATTAACAACCTGCTTTCGGAGAAATTTAAATTTCAACTTAAAAAATTTCAAATTACATTACTTGCAAATCTGACTCAGCACCTGAGCTACAAAGAGATTGCACCTGTCATTTAACCCATTGCAGTAAAATCCCCCAGAGTGAAACAAAAGACAGTAAAGTAACTGTTTTCAGAGTAAGATCAACTTTCCCAAAAAATTCCACCTTTTGTTAAACTCAGAATAGAGTAGGCAGAGCACCGATAGCTACTTGCAGGAGTGAAGGAAAAAATTTTGTGTTGGTCTCTAATCAGAAATCTGGAAAAAAATTCATTACCACAAAGAGCTGTTTTGCAGTACAACCTGTTTGTATTTTCTCCATTTCAAAGTCATACCAGGGAGGCCTGGTTGCAGAAGTCAGGAGAGAGCGTGAAGAGGCAATTACATGAACCATTTATTCAAACAGAAAATGGGGTTTGCACTTAGATTTACAGTGATGCGTGTACTTGGGCAACGTGACAGGAAAAAATCCAAGAAACCATTTGCAGAAATTAAAATGTATGTTGACAAGTTGGACATCCAACTCAGGGAAAAAACCCTCAAACAACAAATAAAAAAAATAACCAAAAATCATGAAGGTTAAGCTTTTGTACACTTGCAAAAACTATTATTTCCCAAAGCAGGAGTATGGTGCTTTGGTTTGATGTACATGCTTATTTACTGCATGGGAATACGCTATCTAAATAGACATTTTTTGATGTGTAATTTAGAAAAATTGGGCCTTTTGTTCCTACTTGTTTCTGGAGAATAATTCCTACTGCAACAGTTGCCACTAGGAACAAGCTTGAGGTCTGCATCTCCACGGCCAAAGCTGGTGGCAGGAGAACACACATGAATCTCTGTGTGCTGGCCACAAGGGATGGAGGAGAACCCCAGACCAACAGCACTGAGAAGCCCAATTCAGTAAACAACACCCTCTTAACCTTTTGAAGGAAAATACTTTTGAGGGTACTTTTTGTGTACTTTCAGATGTACATTACTTTTTCTTCAGCCTCCACCTCACATCCAGGTATAGAACCTCATTTTTAGGACAGTAGTAATAAGAAGTTTTGAGTCAAACAGAGGAGTTGCTGTCACCCTCTCTGTGCATGGGATCCAATTTCCTCAAGCACCTGCTGAGGAAAGAACAAATTAGGTGCTACCAAGAGCTTAACTACTTCCCAAGTCATCAATGGCAACAAGGTAGCCTGCTGGAGGTTAATGAACTGTCTGTAACACCATAATAACAAATTCACCAGTCTATGGAAGTTAGGCATATTCCATGAATTCTGTGTGTGTTTGCTTAGGCAGGGCTTTCTAGGCTAAAACAACAAAGGGTGATTAACATGATAATAGGGAGAAGGCTATAGTCCATTGGCCGAAAGCTGACACAGCCATCCATATAAAAGGAAATAGTTTGGATTGGCTTGTTATCCCTAGGCAGCTCAAGAAAGTATCCTCCTGGAGTCCATTTGGAAATCAAGGCTGTTAATGGAAAAGCAGCTGGATTTCTGCAGCACTTTCTGGGGAATCTATTCTGGCAGACGAGCACAGCACACGTACATACACATGTCCTCTCAAACACACTGGCACACACATGCTGAGGGCTCCTAACTTCAAAAACAAAACAAAACACAAAAAACCTTGAAAGTAAAATAGGATTGGGTAGTGACTGATTCATGTGGTCACATGGTCACGTTTAAAACTCGAAACCTTCCTCTTCCTTAAAACTTCAAAGCTAAGTTCTGTGCCTTGTCCAATGCTTATCTCAGCTACAAGGGTTCCCTCAGTAACCAGCTAGAGGACAGCATTTCAGCCTGACTCTATTTCGAACCTTCAAAGTGATATTAAACACAGACAAATAATTCATTTTTTAATTGATTTTTGTGCTTCTGAAAGCTACTTACTAACAGATCTGGAGACAGGACGTCTTTGCTTATCCATAGTCCCTAAGTCCTCCACACCATTTCACAATCTTGTAAAACACTGCTTGGCATGAGGAGCCATCTGAGGCAGATTCCAGATTCTCTCTCTGTGCTACCTTTAGGCTCAGCTGAGACCTGTGCATGCAGACGAGCAGCTTAAGCAAGACGATGGTTCCTGTGACAGGGCACCCCCCCTGACATGGAGTGAGGTTCATAAATGGCCTACACAGGTCTCAAAATAACTATAGCTAGATTAGCACCCAACTGTATATGCAAGAGGTGGAAGAGCTGATCTTTTGGCTCATTAATAACTCCCTTTGAAAGAGTGTCACAAAACATCCTTCTGTTATCAGTAAATGGGAGCACGAGTTTTAATACAACTATAATTGGTTGTGGTACCAAATATGATCTACTACTACTATGTTTCTGCATTATGAACATTATTAATGGGTCAGTTATGTTTTTTTAAAGTTTTATCTTCACAAGTGGTGACAATGAAGGTGCCCACACTCTGAGGAGCTAACAGAGTGGAGGTGATGGCATCTAGATGATAAAGAGAGCAGATGAGCAGGCCGTCAGCTGAGAGCTCATTCCCCACAAATGCAAGATATTTAATTCTAGTCTTGGCACACAATTGTAGTAATAACAACAGAGGGTTCTGTTTTCTTTTCTGAAGTGTCTATTGTTCCCATGGGTTTTCCAGACTATCCTCCTTTAAATCTGGAAATAGTTTCCTGCTCTACAAAGAAAATATTCCTCCATTCAAGTGGATTTACAAGGGAAGAGAAGGGTTGTGGGGGAGAACAAAGAGAAGGAACTGAGTCCAAGAAAGTGTGCAGGAGAAAAGAAACTGAATACAGGAACACAATAGGGTTTATTCTTCCAACTTTCTATGCTACCTCCTTCACTTCTTCACTCCAAATAACCTAGGAGGGCTAAAAATAGTAACACCATTCAAGATGAAAACTTACAAAAGTCTAAACACTTGCCACCATCAATGTTAAACATGCATTTTTCATTATACCTGCGGTAAAAAATAAAGATACAGCTTGAAATGTGACTGTTTGCAGTATTAGGAAATAAAAAATCTCAATACTAAACAATTAGTCATGTTTCTTAAGATATGCACATTCCTCTAGAAGGCACATGTAAATGAATGAATAAAATGTATTCAAAACTGAAGCTGCTACACACAGAAAGATATTCAGAAAAACAGGAAAGCATCATCTCTGATGAGATCTTAATGTAACACAAAAAGGCCTTGGACTATACTTGTGTCAGATACTGGAATGATAGCTTTACCTGTGATGCTCATATGAAAAAACACTTTGAGTCGTATCCAAACAGAATAGCTCACACAAAACTATATGAATGAAAAAAAATGGATCTTAGAGAAACCTTTTACTACTAAAATCTCTTAGTGATGTCTCTTGCAGAAAACCATTGACTTGTCTTAAAACTCCTAAAAACAAATCCTCCAAAGAGGATATTGCCATATACACACTGCAAAAACTGTCTGCCTGGAAATCTATCTTGTGGATCAACATGAATGGATCCTAGACAAGTATCCTAGAAACAAGCATGATCAGTTTACGGGAATTTTATCCTGTTGTTGGCCATACTAAAAATGTGAGGAAGACAGAATACAGCAGGATTTTCAAGGGTTATGTGCTTTCTTTCATTCTTGTAGATTGAAAAAACAAGCCTGCCAAGCAATTCTGAGTATTTTTCAATGCTCCTCTAGTTGTCTCCTACTGATCTTCAGAATAAAACCTTAAATAATTCAATAGTAAAAAAATCTAAACAAAATATAACAAAATAATCATACTCTGTTTGTGGTGCTATATACACTTGTATATATACACAAACCTAAATATCTACAGTAAAAAGTAATTGTTCAGTTTCTCCTGTTCTTTTTGTCTTACCAAATACTCTTTATTCATCAAGGGCTAATATTTCTCTTCTCCATTTCTTTCATTTTGGGGTTAAATCTTCATTTATGTTTTTTTCCCCTGAAATTCCTTTAGGTTTCCACACTCACCTCTTCTATCAAAAAGTAAATAACAGCTGGTGGAGCAACTTCTGATAGAGAAAGAAGTTACAGATTTTATATGTCATTATCATCTTTTCCATTTGCTTGGATTTCATTCTGCTTATTCTTTTTTACTCTGAAATATATACCCACTACTTAAAAATCTAATCTATCTGTATGTTCCTTCTGACTATACCTTGTCCTAATCTTCAACTGCTTTTCTATTTAAGAAAGAAAAATAAATAAGGTGTTTAAAAAATGAAATGTAGAAATACTCAAGAGTTGGAGAGTGGTTCTTCTCTACACATGCAGATCACTCTACATGCACTGTGCACTATAGACTGCTCCATTAAAGTGGTATTTTACCTGTGTGCAGCACACTAACAAGATGACAAAGGAGTTCATGTTACAACTTGCTCAGCTTTGCTATGAAGTCAGTGAAGTTAAGTAAACACCATTCTTGAATGCAGAGATGTATCAGCATTTAAAAGCCAGTGATATTCTTTGAACATCCCTCTACTAGGCAAACACAAAGGGCACTCATTGCCTTCAGAACATTGAATGAAACACCAATAGTTTTCTAGTGAACTGATATCAGATTCAGGTCTTGTACCTATAATGAAGGCTAAGATAATGAATTATTCCTAATAACAATATCTATATTCCTGGGATGCTTATCTCTGATATTAGCCTATATGCAGGCCACAGACACAGGTAAGGTACCATTTGCCATCATCACAAATGCTGATTTTTCATTATCTTCTACAAAGAAACTCAGAACTTCCCTCATGGGATGAAATTCAAGGCATTTACCTTATTGAAGAATTTAAAATGTTCCCCTGAGAGAACAAGTATGGAAGCTGTCACTGAAAAGAAAGAGTTAAAGTAAGAACTAAGACAGAAAATGGCAATTTCCTGCTAGCTGTTAGGAAGGGAAAGGTAACTCCATAGGTGCAGCAATGTGAATTAGTCCTACCTAACAGAACAGAGGTATTTTTCAAGAATTTAGAAGAAAATGGAGTCCTGAGGAAGAAGGACAATGACCTAGCCAGACCTAGGTATCACACTAAAGGAGGGATATTTCCATTCCTCGTTCTTCTGCAAAATTATTTGCACATGCCTGGAGGCTTAGTCACACCCAAAGGGAACAATATCCAGTGCTTTCATGGAAAGAGAGAGAACAAGAAAAGAAATGAAGCTCTCTGTGGGATGGGCTCAGGAGGCTGGACTGGGGCACTGTTCCAGCACGGCCGTGCCCAGGCAGCTCAGCTGGGCACTGCAGCCCACATGGAGCAGGGATCACAGCTCCTGCAGGGACACACCCTGCACCAGCTCCCTTGGAGGCACCTCAGGGACATCCTCAGGCCCTCTCTTGCTCACCAAGCCTCTGGTGTTCTAGCTGAATGGATGGTATTTTCAGGTGCTTTTAAAGCAGTAGATGTGTTTGTGGGTGCTTTAATTAGCAGATTGACATAAACAGGCATCTACGGCTGGAATAATTCATTAGGAGTTGGGTGCCTAATTTCCTTAGATACTTTTGAAAATCTCACCCCATCATGTTTAATTAAAAATGTCAGATGATATCAATACTCAGATGTGTCTGCTGTTGGTCTCCTGAGAAGATTTCCAAAATCCACTTCTCATTCCATCTGTTCCTGACAGAGGAAGGACTGACTTGGCCCATTCTTGAACCAAAACGTCAACAAATAATTTAAAAAGACTATAAACTGCAAATTATATTAATCTCCTGAGTAGGCTTCTGGAACCTTACTTGGATCTGCATGTTCCTGAGTAACATGTAAGCTAAGAAATGGGAAAGCAGGCTATCTGCAAAAAGTCAAGGACAGCACACTTTTATGTAACCTGCATTAGACAATGTCCAGATTTGCTAAGAAAATACTTATTCCCTGCTGGCTGCTGCAGAAGTGCCACAAAGCAGGTTCTTTTAAAGTCACTTTTAAAATCATACACACACACAAACAAGCTCACAAAAATGCACACAGACCTCCAAGTAACCTCAAAACATTCACTCTGACAGACATTCCTAGGGACAAGCTCTTTAGCACCAAAGTTTTCTTTAGGAGAGAATCTGGGGGCTAGGATGGAGCTCACTACATTTTCCCTCACAAGTTCCTATATCCTCCTGTTCATTATTATTTTCCTGGTAAGAAATAACTTCATTCCTCAAACATGACTTTTTATTGTTTTGGGTACTCAGCATCTCCATTTTTCATTAAACTACCCTAGTTTTCCAGATCTGCTAGTTCAGTAGAATCAGAATTCATGGACAAACTCAATCTCCACTGCCCAAGTGTCTCAGCTCTCTGTTGGTAAGTCTAGTGCAGTTCTGTGGTAAAAAATCTGATGTGCTGCTGCTAGGAATCAAAGCACCTGCGATACTGAGCAACTTCTGATTGTTCTGTATGAATTACTCTACCCTTCCTCCTGTTTTGCTGAGGTTTTTTTTAGCAGCACAAGTGATTTGATAAAGTGACAATTTAAAAAAAAAGAAATAATATCAGTTCTCACATTGAAGGTCTACATTTTATCCCTCAGACACTTTTAAAGTTCAGCTGTACTTACTCTGGGAACAGGGGACGTCTGGGTACCTTTCCTTTGGCCACTGGTCTCAGGTGTCAGGTCTCGGTGGTCGACCTGAATGTGGCTCTCTAGGTCTTCAGCACTTTCAAATTTGACACTACACTCTGGACACCTCAGGCTGCCACACGGCCTCTCGTTCACCTCCTGTGGAGTCAAGCTCGAAGACTGTCCATTGGTGCTCCTGGTCATGCATCCAGCACACAGGCCATAGGGAAGGCCGTTCACATCCAGCTTTACCAAGTCCTGCTTATTCCGGAACTCCTTCAAGCACAGCGCACACTTGTAGAGTTTTTGCAAGGCCTGGCCGTTAGGTGATGAGGTTGCAGAGTTTCCTGCCAATTTCTGCATATGGAACGTCCCATGAATTTTCAGCTCCAGGGTAGAGGTGACCGTCTGCATACAGACAACACAGCGAAACCCAGTGAGGGAGTTTCGGAGATCTGGATGCATCTGGCAGTGCTCGATGAATTCCTCCTCACTCTGCAGTGGCATTTTGCAGATCCGACACGTCCCTGTATCCAAACTCTTGCTGTGAGTGACTTTGTGCTCCGTCAGGGTCAGGAGCGATGGGAAGCGTTCCCCACAGATGGGGCACATGTAGTGCTTAGCTGGGCCTCGGTGGGTCTGCATGTGCTCTCTCAGGCCATTTTCCGAGAAAAAGGTCCTTGAGCAGATATTACACTTGTGGCTACCTTTGATGAATTCTGCTTTCTTCCTGGAACAGTCATCCTCCCCAGGCCTGATGTTGTGATCTCTCAAACGGTGGTTCTGTAAGAGGACCTCCATAGTGTAGGCAGCCCCACAAATGTCACAGCCATACATGGGCTCAGAAGCATCCACATCGTCCTCACTGGCTTCATGACTGTTGGAAGTATCCGGATTCTTCATTAACATGTTCTGGATATCTGCCCCTTCTGTCTTCTTATTTGTTGGGGTCATGCCATTAGCTGTACCATTCTCAGCGCTAGCATCAAAAACACAATGTTTTTCCCGCAAGTGCTTTTCAAGCAAGATGATGGCATGAAAAGCTTTGCTACAAAACTTGCAGTTGTATTTTTTGCTGTGGGTTGTGATGTGGCACTGCAGTTCTACCTCTGTGCTGAAGGTCTCACCACAGAAGATACATTTGTGAGACTTTGATGGATTACCCAAGTGACTATGCTTCACATGGATCTGGAGATCCACCTCCTTCCTAAAATCCCAGTTACAGGCTGTGCAACGATACATCTTCTTTTCATTGCTATGCTTGACTGCCAGATGTACTTGGATAGATACCTTGGAATCAAAAACTTCTTGGCAAAGGGTGCAGTGATACAACACAAAAGTATGCATGTCCAACAAATGCTTCTGCAAATCATCCACTGAAGAAAACTGTTTGTCACAGCTCTCACATACATAATGAGTGGAAGTTGTCATGTAATGTATGGTGAGATGTTGCAGAAGAGACTCCTGAGAATCAAAGTCTTCTTTACACTGAGGGCAAGACTGTTTCCTCAACAGCAACTCCAAATGCAACTTTAAATGGGTCTGAAAACTTTCAAAATTTGAGAACTTTAGATCACACTGATTACATGGGTATTCACCATTAGACACTGAGTTTACGCTTGCAGAAAGCCGCTGCCTTTTAGGGGAAGAGACTTCAACATCAGAAGAAACTGGACTCTGCTCTGCTTTTGACTTCTTATTGTGTGCCAGAGGAATGTTCTTGTGGTTTTCTTTAATATGCTTTGTAAGCTTCAGGATGGAGCCAAAAATGGGGGAGTTTGTGCAATAAGGGCATGAATAAACTTCCATAAAAGACTGTGTTGGCTGAATGACAGGGGAATCCAATTTTGAATTTCCTACATTGCAGTGAGTCTGCTGGATATGCTCAGTCAAGGTAGCTTCGGTCAGAAAGCCCATGGAGCACTGGTTACAGAAGAAAGCATTGTTGCCATCTTGAGGGGTAGCGTTCGGGCCGCAGTGAGAAATGCGGATGTGTTCCTGCAAGCTATTGATATCTGCAAACATCTCCGGGCAGTAATTACAATGAAAGGCAGAAATGTTGCTAAACTGCATCATGGGATAGGCATGGTTTTTGTGCACTTTTCTCACGTGTTCATTCAAGTTGTATAGTGTAGGCATGGAATCAAGGCAGATCTGGCACGTGTGGCTTTGCTGAGGTTTGTCTGCATGAATGGTCTTCAGATGGATCTCCAGAACAGCAAGGCTGTTGAAGTCACGCTTCGAGCAGTAGGGGCAGCTGTAAGTAACTTTAGACCAGTTCTGGCCTTCCTCTCTGTCAACAGACCTGGTTTTCTTTTGTCCTCTCAAAGGCTTTAAGGTCGAATCTGGAGTGGAACCTCTTTCCACCGACGCGCTGGAGTCGGGCGTTGCGCTGCTCATGGACGCCACGCTCCCCAGGACTGGGTCAGGGCTGATGCTGTGGTTGCTGGAGTCAGGCTGTCTGTGGCTATCCAAGTGGCAATAGACTTCCTCCACTGAAGAAAACTGCTCTGGGCACATAGGGCACTTGTGTTTTTTGTTGGCATGGGCTTGATGAATGTGTGAGAGCAGCGAGTTTTCGTCTACAAATACTTCAGGGCAATGAATACACTGCAAATCTGCCTTCTCAGAAAGCTGTGGGTGGCGTGTCATTACGTGCTTCTCCAAATCTTCAGTCTGACTGAATGTCTCTTCACAGTAATCACACATAAAATCATCCTTCTTCACCTCTTTCTCAGTCTTTGCCATATGTTCCTTGTTCTTTTTATGAGCTTGCATGTGACTTTGCAATGAGCTGGTAGATGAAAACCCACGTTTACACACAGTACACTTGAATGGTTTGCTGGAGCTGTGGGTTTTCAGGTGGATTTTGAGGTGGTCGCTGCGGGAGAATGCAGCCTCGCATTCGTGGCAATGGTACTTTTTATCCCCTGTGTGAAGCTTTATGTGGCGATCCCTACTCCTCTTGTGCTTAAAAAGCCGGCTACAGTAGGTGCATTTGAAAGGTAGCTTGTCACTGTGGATCTGCTCGTGCCTTTTAAGGTAGCTCAGGCGGATGAAGGACTTATCACAAAACTGACAGGGATACGGCAGGCCAGTCCCCCCTTCCTCCTCCCCGATGCCGAGATCACACCCATCTCCTATCATCTGAGTGGGTGATGCAACATCTTTGCTGGAGGGAGATGAAGCCACCCAGGAGAGTTGTGGGTCGTCATCACCATCTGTAATGGGAAAGCAGAAAGGAGATTAAAAACAATTCCCAGTGCATCTGTGAAATAAGGACAAAGCTCTCAACAACACTATGGGCTTCTGCTACTACAGCATTAAAAAAAAATCAACTAAGAAAAAAAACCCTCAGCAAACCCTCTTGAATTTGAAAGGAGGTTTGAGAAAGAGAAATAAAAATATATTTGTACACATAATTCACAAATATGACAACATATAGTGTTAATAAAAAGCATTTTTCTTTAGCAGGTTTAACACCTGCTTACTGTACTGTAAAGCAATAAACAATGAATAAAGAAAGCGAAACACAATGTGCAATGAAGCAATACAAACATTTCAGAAAGCTATAGTGTTAAGTGATCACCTGTGAATTTGTGGGTCTGTTAAATGCTACATCAAGATGATTTTAAGTAATGCCTCCATTAAAAAATCCTTCAGTTCTGTCTCAAAACTGTAACAGAATGAAAGGCTGCTCAAAGGCAGAATTGAACATCTAGGTGAAATAAAAGCATCAGATTTGAGAGAGCTCAAGAAAATCAGAGAAGAGATCTGCATCATTACCATGTTTGCTTGTAGAAAAGGTAATGTTGCCCTCTTGGTACAAAATCAAATAAATTTTTTTAAAGCCCAGGAAAATCACTACTGGAGATCTCAAGACTTCACAAAGAATCAAGTTCAGGATAAACTAAAAATGGCCCAGCCTCTGTTTTAGTAACTATTTTGTTTACTCAATATGAAGCTTTGAAATATCTTTTATCATTCCATATTACCATAAAGAAACACAGCACCAACTCCAGCAGCCCCACAGTCACTTTAGGAAAAATACATAAAATGTTGTCAGTTTTCATTAACAGAATTAACAAGAAACAGAGAGAGTGAGTTCAAATATCCTAGTTCCAACAAATGCAAAGATGTTGAGCGAAACATAAATGCCACTATATCAAACTAAACCGCAGAACGAAACAAAAATAAAGTTTGTATAAATGATGGAAGGTGCTGACCACACAAACATTTGGAGATTCCAAGAAGGAGCCAGTTCTCGAGATACATCATCCTTATAAAACATTTAATGTTCCTACATCAGATTTTACTAAAACAAACCAATAAAAAAATCCCCGACTGTGTGTGTAGGCTGCCACACGCGCACTCCTTGTGCCTGCCAGCCACAGAGTCACCAGGCAGAGAGGGCACAAGTCCGCTGAGGAGCACCCAAAGAAGGGCTCGGCTGCTGAGGTGAGGGTGTCACCACCGTACCGCAGCTCCGGCGGCACCGTCTGCTCTGGCCAACACCTGCCTTCGCATCCCAGGAAAAGAAAGAGAGCAGCGGCCTTGGAAAAAACTACACCAGATAAGCACACCCCAAACAACTTTTCCCACACAACAGGGATATCTACTTTCCAGGTCAGGCGTCCAGTCTCTGCACCCCGTGCTCCCCAGAGAGCTCTGCTCCCCCGTTTAACTAAACCTCCTGCTCCAGAGCGATGCTGGGCACAGAGAACCTGCTTCCTCCTGCTCCCGAAATGCCCCTCGACTCTCAGCAAGCATCCGCGCTTCTGTGATGCTCAAGGTCTTTGCGCTCAGCTAGCTCCTCCAAACCTGGCGGAGCCCAAGCCTAAAACACAGACAACGAGCTCCTGATTTTTATGTAAACTTTTCCCAGGCTTCACTCTCCCCACCATGAACGGCTCTCTCTCTCCGTCTGCAGCTGCAACAAAGCCTCATGTTCCCAATTTAAGCCACCTCCGCCGCCCACCCCGCTGCCAGCACAGCTTTGCGGAGCCCCCAGGGAGCCCCGGCCCCCGCCATCCCCCCGCTCTGCCGCCAGCCGGATCCGGGGCTCCGTCCCCACGGACCTGCGGCCACGGGCCGGCGGAGGGGAGAGGCAGCCGGCTGCCAGCGCCCGGATTAGGGGCCCCGGGGAGGTGCCGGTAGCTCAGGGCTGCCTAATTCCCTCCTCTCACCAGCTGGGCTCCTCCAGGGGCAAGGAGACAAAGGGGACACGAGGGGGATGCTGCGCCTGAACTAGGGCAGCACATGTTGCGTTTGCTGCCGCTGCTGCCGTCTACGGAGAGGGGGAGAGAGGAGAAAAACAACGAGAGAAAAAGCACCCCACCATTTGCTAGTTACTGCTCGGGCTTACTGGCTGTAATTATAATAATTTTATATGTCTGTTTGCAGAGATGTTTGTAAAAACACGTGCATTTTAAATAGCTCCCCCGTGGCAGGCGGCTGCTCTGCCCTGCGCGGGGCGGCGGCACACGGAGGAAGGGCTGCGCGGGGAGAAGCCCGAGCCCTCCGAACGCCTCCACCGAATAAAGCTCCATTGTTCGGCTCAGAAACCTGAGATGCCAGGGCCAAATCCAGCGGTAACACAGGCTGGGCCAGCTTCCTTACCTCCATATGCACTTATGCCAACCATTACATTGGCCCACCATGCAAACTGAACAAATCCCTAGAAAGTCTCTTTCTCTTCTGAAATGAACGGATGTACCTCAAAACACAGTCTAACTTTCAAACAGAGCCAGTTCCCCTCCAGCTGCTGCTCTTCAAACATATTGGGCTATTTGGAAAACAAAACCAAAGGATGCTGGTATTAGTATTACTTTGTGAGTGAAGCACAAAGGCTTTGCTAATATAATTTTGATTTTTAAAAAAATAACATTTCTCAGGTTGGAAAGCTGGATTTGCCATAAAATGGAAGTGTTTACATAGGCTGCAAATTTCATGTTTAATTTCTAGATTATTTTTATTCCAGTATTTTCTCCTTATGTCAAACAGTCAAAGGAATTTTAGAAGAAACTTTAAGCACCAGAAACAACCTACCTGGATTTCTTACAAACAAGATACTAAATTACTGAACACCTAAACTGCAGAAATTAGGGAAAACTCATTATCATTAATCTCTTTATGGAATGAATTATAGCCCTGTTAATTTTAACTTGCTATATTAGATTGAAGAAAAGACCTATAATGAACTGAGGAGAAAATTCTAAGGTATTTTACCACAGTAATATTTTAGTGGCAAGATATATTTTAGATGTGGTATGACATGTCTGGCAAAGATGGTTAGAATAATAATTCTACATTAATGCAATCAAAGGAATGTAGCAGAATGAGAAAAATCACTTTCAAAAAGGAGATTAAAGTCATTAAAATGGCTAATCCTGCAAAGTGGGACTGTTCTAAAATAGAGAATCACATGGCTGGTGCAAGGCTTTTGTCATTTGCGCATAAGAGAATCAAAACAAGTATTAAAAGGGTAAGAAAATTCAATAAAAAGTTTAATTAGGAAAAAAAGAGCATTAAGGAAGCTTCAGGATGTCAGTAGTCCTCAGGATATATGTGCAGGTCATGAAGCTTAAAGGGCCATTCTTGATAATCAATCTCAAAGTGGTACAGTAATTTAGCAACTTAATGTTCAGCACGTTTACAGGACTGCAAGCATTTATCATCATCAGTGAGGAGCTAATTCCAGCCTCAATGCATTCAATAAATGTATTTTTCCTTCTAAGATGAACAATTTGGCCAAAATGTAGTATAAATCATACTTTGTTCTCTATTTATCTTCCAGATAACACAAGCCAATTTCAGAGACATATTCATGAAGCTGAAACAATAAAATGAAGTCTTAAAAAGATGTAATCTCTCTTAGAAGGGAGACAAACAGCACATCACAGATTGCCAGGAGTAAGCAGCACTGCCATCTCAGCATACACTGCTGACATTGATATATTTATTATTCCAGAGTTATTTTGCTAATAGAAATATAATCAACCAGACACAATTTCACAGTCCCTGCAAACACCTTCCCATCTCCCTGCCCACAGGTAGCTGGAAACAGTTCACTCCTGCTGAACTTCGAGCAGAGCTTCATTTTCTGGCTCAGCTGCCCAGTCACCCAGCCCCAGGGACCACATTCCTGGGCAGGCGTTGCACAAACCCAGGTTACCCCCAGCTGGTTGCCTTTTTTTTAAGAACAAAGCACATGCACAGAGACCACATTTGCTGGCCCGGACCTGAAGTTCATCCTTGCCTAAACCTCTTGTTCACTGTCAGAGAATCATCGGGTCCCCCTCCACTGAAAAACCTCCCTGCTCGGTCTCCCCTCCGTGTGGGGAGTTCAGGTGGCTCCTCCACAGGGCCTCTGTGCATCCCCCCATGCCACGGGCACGCTGCAATGTGGCCTGTGCAGGACAGCAGGCCAGTTCATTCCAGTGCCACCAGCACAGACTGAGCGCCACAGGGCTCAGGAGAGCCAGCACAACCAGCCCCAGGCATCAGAAAAATCCAGGGTCTGCCCAAAGAGACATCTTTAAGACTCCCCTCCTGAGCCCAGAAGGCATCTCCATATGGAACAATAAACCAAGGAGGTCAGATTTAGAACATGATCTTATTCTGTCAGGTTTATTCCTCTAGTGCAGAGCTAGTACACAAGAGAAATACTTGAATTAACAAACACAAAACTCCAAAATTGATTGTTGAAGGAAGGATTGCTGATTAAACTCAGACTTCTGGTTCCTTCTGAGTCCCTCCATGACACACAAGTTAAAGATGGTCAAAGCACTGAAAATGCTTTGAGCTGGTGAAAGTTGATGGAAGTCCAGCACCCAGAAAAGTAACTTACTTTTTAAAACAAGCTCAGCATCATAAGACATGCTTCTGAACTGTGCTTCAGTTCCTCATCTCCATAATAGCAAAAAGCCATCTGCTTCTCAAGGGCAAATTGTAGGGCTTACTTCTGTATAGCTGTGAAAACCCTGAGACATCCTCAGATGGCAAGTTCAACAGAAATGCTATCAATTTCAATAATTATTATTATTGCAGATGCTTAACTATGAGAATAAAACACAGAGATTGAGGATTGACAAATCCTCAGTACTGGTTATAGCAAATTTTGCATTGCTGCACTATATATTAAAGCCTGGGATAGATCATTACAATGGATTATATTAAGAACCTCACATAGCATACGCTGCTCATTTACACTGCAGTGCTGGTGTGAAATAATGCAAATCAAGTTTACAAAGCAAATGTTTTAAGCTCAACATTTTCAGTGCACTGTGACAGCTTTTTGCTTAATTTTTTTGTTGGAGTGTTTAGTCTCATTTTCCTGCACATTTCCCTGACAGTTATAACAAATAATTAGAAGTACCATTAATATTCCAAACTCGATTTTGTAATGCATTTATTAGCTTCAATGAATGTTTCTGTTCGTTGTGTCACAGAAGGCAATAGTGGACTGTGACCCACCAGCCCCTGTGGCAATGAAAATCCTTGTACACTGACACTGCATCTACCTCTGAATGGAACTGTCACTGCTGGGCTGCTACTGCACACTCAAGCACACTTCACTAAATGAGAGAAGAAGGATTTCTGCAACTTACTGATAATTATTCCTCAAAAAATATCATGCAACTGTCCCCCAGAACTGCTTAACCCACCCTTACCCAAGGCAGAGAGGAGGGCCTGGGAAGTGCACACTGCTCTGAAGAACTCTACACAGAGCTTCACACTTCAGAGACATCAGCTTCCTCACCAAACAGGTCAGAGTTCTGTATTTTAAGGCACAATGCTATTTTTAATATATATAAATGTATAAAATGTTCAAAGCAAACATGAAATTGGATAAAAGTCTAAGAGGTGCTAATGTAAGTGGCACCACAGGCAGTGCTTTCATTATTATCTCTGACATGAGAAAAATTCAGTTATACCTAATCCCATGCTTATGAGGTAAGCATTTTTGTTGCACTAAATTACCAAAGGTTAGTGACTCTTTTTCTAGTTTCTTAGCTTTGCACTGCAATTCATTTTATAGTGATTTTTAAAAAAAACCAAGAAAGACGTCTGGCTCAATGGAAAGTATATATAATCTGATTTTTCTTCTCATGCAGAGAGTAACTCTGTATTTAGAATACAAGACCAGCACAAGATGTAGTGCAGAATTCAAACATTAAACTTGTTAGGGATGTCTGCCACAGATAAACTATTACACATAGACAGTTTAAACCTTGCTGTCTTTGTTTAAACCTTTCTGTAGTGATCAAAGATACATCTAATTAGTCTTTTTTATACTGCAAGTTAAAAGTACACACAAAGATGTCTACTGAAGCTTAGCTTACACAGAAACTTGTTAAGGCAGAGTAATGCATGCCTGAGCCCTCGTCTCCCATTAGCAGAGATATCAAGGCTCAATAATGACCATCCACAGGGTGATCCATAATTCTGAGCAGAGGATAAAATAAGTTATTTTTAACTTTTTTTTCCTTATGTCAAACAGTCTGTATTTTGCTGGTAACAAAAAATTAACATAGCATTAAATAAGTTATTTCACACTTCGATAAATGGCATAATAGGGCTAGCAGAGAAAGTTTTATGTTAGATCTAGGAATAAACTAAATGCTTTCAGAGTTGAATCACTGTTTTTCTTTACTCCCTTTGGAAAAGCAGCAGATACTATATTCTGCTGTGCATCATGGACTTGGGACTGAAAACAGCTGCACTCTAATTACATGTAAAGTGTACCAAAACATTCCTTTTATCACAGACTGTAAATCTGTTAGCATCTGTCTCTCCTTTGTTTCTTCCACAAGATACAAGCTTGTTTCTACATTTTTCTCACCTGTAGCGGTAATTAAAATTCATTATAAATGAAAGGAGTGAACACTAAAACAAGTTCCTCTGTGTACAGTTCTAAACTCAAATTAGAAACAGCTGTTTGCTAATTCATGCAGTGATGTTTTGTCGTGCTCTGTGAATCAATAATAACTCACCCTATTCCTACCAAAATGTTAGGATTATATATATATTTTGCTTAGCAATTTGCTCCTCAGAAATATTCAAATGCACACTCAGACTTTTTTAAACGAGATTAGAAGATGATATCTACAAAATCATCAATGAAATAATAGGAAGATCTTAACAGCTTGCTGCTTCTCCTTACCCTGCTACCTAGAGGGTCCTGTGTCATTCCTGCCTGCTTTGATGCCTACAGAGCATTTAGCAAAAGGGCACGTTGTAAGACAGATGTAAAAGAACCAAACTGTATATGGAGTCATGCAAATGCATCATGAAGGCAACAGTCACACTGAGAGAATATTACAGAATTAAGAGTTTCAACTACAACATCTACAACTTTCAAACATTAGGAATGACTAAGCCCTCAGGAAAAAAACCTAGTAGAATAATTATTACTTATAGTAATTAGTTACAAAATTAGTTATAATAAATGGTAATACGTATGCTAATTGTTAGTAATATTTCTACATATTATGTTAGCTAGAGCACAAAATTCATATGACCCCATTGGCCTTACACAATTATATTCTGCACTTCTTGCTACTTGATGTCAACATTTATCATGATTTCAACACTTGATTATGCAAAACAAAGAGACAACACACGGCAGTTAAGAGCTGTGCCTGCTTTCTTTTTATCAAAGGACAGAGATGCAAGCAGGGTTGCTGCAGTGATCTGAGCAGCCCTCATGGCAGCTTTGCAGAGCCTGCCCTCGTCACAGCACAAGTGGGGCCAGCCCTGGGCCCCACACCACCCCTTTGCAGAGCCAAAGATCCAGCCCAGAGCAGTGGAAGAACATCAGCCTCTCCAGACAGAGATGCTTCCCCTTCCTTGTGTTCTGCTGCTGTTAGCAGGGAGGGTGTTCCCATACAGCACACACCTGAGACCGAGACTGCTCATGGAAATTTGGCCAGCAGGACAGCCTTTCTGGTGGGATGAAATGCACGAGATTAATTTCCTAGATTTATGATTTCCTCCCTCCCATTTGATCAGGCAGCTCTCAAATACAGCAGGCACCTGTTCTCAGGCTGTTTTGCTGAGTACCCTCAGGCACGTGTAGTCACACAGACTCAGCTCAAGCTCTTTCCCTCAGTTCATAACCACAGCACCAGAAACAGACTAGCTGCTGTTTGGAGAAACTCAGTGAATGCAGAAGCTGAAAGTAAAGAGAGACAGACTTTTCTCCACGAATGGACCAGATTGGTGTGATTTAATTTAATGCTTTATTGTGCTCGTTTTCACGTTTTTGCATTGTACTTTCAAGTGAAGTCATCAATTACAATCCATTTAGCTCATTCATAAAATTAATTTAAAAGTCATATCCTGCACAGAGAGCAGTGAGTCCTGGAAGCCAGCACTGACAAGGACAAGCAGCACTTTCTTTCCCACAGGATATTCAGCTTGTGCAGAATCAAGTCAGAGCTCATTTTGATGGTGTGGGCAGCAGTCTGGAGAAGCAAGTGCCTTTAAAATGGGGGCAGTGGCAAACTAGGACAAAGGCAGCTTTGCCAAGAGTTCTCTGATAATCTGCTGTCACTGCTAAGACAAATGGCTATCTGCTTCTGTGCTGGTAGAGAATATTAGAGTGGCATTTCCATTTCTGCAGAGCTGTTTCCACTCCTCTGTCATGTATCAGCTGTGAGCCAAAAGAACCACTAGAAGTGAGAAAATGGACCAGACACAAAAAATGCTCTGTGCCCTCTGCCTGGGGTCACCATAAGTGACTGCATTGCTAGGATGGCCTTCTATGATGTGATCTTCAACCAATATGATGTGGTGACCTGACCTGTAAGAAAATGGGTTTGCAGTTCCTATCTCTAACAGATGACAAGTACTTTCCAGAGAACAAAATTCAACTTCTAAATGAGTATCTCCCATCAGTGCTCAGTAGAAGAGAAGATAATTGCCATGTTCCAAACCTGAGAAAAACTTCATATTTCAAATCTCTGCTCTGCACAGAACTTTACTGCCAAGCTTTCCGGCCTGAGCAACTTAAAGCTGGTCATATTATTAGAGCAAGTTACAGGGGAAAATAAAACCAGCTTGTTAAGTTAAAAAGAAGGAGGCTGTTCCAGACTCTTATTTTGATCTAGGTGGGAAAACTGTGACGCACTTACAATCTCAATGGGTTGATGTTCATGATGAATAGACTTAATGCTGAAAAACACATGTTGGCTGAAATTACTCAGCAATAAACAAACAGTAAAGCCAACAACATCCAGATTTTATACTGCCTTCAAAGAAGAAGGGAAGAAAAGTAAATTACATATGACAAACAGGATCAAGTAACCTGTTTTATAGCTGTGCACACACATTATTGTTCTGACTTCCAAATGTGTTGTGTATGCACAGCAATCCCATTGAATTCAACAGGAACAGCAGTTACTCAACACTCCTCAAAATTCAAGTGAGATAAATATGAGATACAACCAGTTCTACTAGAGCTATTTTCAGAAAGGTGTATATATTCCCTCTCCCTTTAGTGAATTCAGAATTAAGATTTCATGCAAACACCATGAACAGAACTGAAGCTGCACTTGCAAACATCACAACTTCCACATGTCTGGTGAGTGTAGCCCCTCAAGGCCTCCATCTGCCTGGTTTTGGAGGGGCTTGTGTGCCCCGTCAACCCCAGTGGGTATCCCTGGAGCTGAAGAAGCTGCCAGCTCCATCTGACCCGATTGAAAATGGGGTTTGCTCCAGCTGAGTAAATCTCCCATTCCTTGGAGATGGTGTGCGTTATGGCAGAGTACTGTTAGTTAAGACTTTGGGTTTGTTAGTGAACAATTTTTAAGAAACTAATTCATTTAAAATTAAAAAAGAGCACCCACAAATGTAACAGCACGCTGGTGAATATGAAGCACATTCCTGATTATCATAAACATTGGTCATGAATCTGCACCATATTTGTAAGTGGCCTGAGGGAAACTGCATGAAACAGAGGTGGGAAGGAAGTTCTCCACTTATCAATACCTAACAGAAATAACTGAAAGGTTTAAAAAGAAAATAACTATAGGTTTTTTACTATGCAAGATGAAAGTCAAACAGCATGGCTTGCCTAGGAGAGACAAGTATTCTGCGCTGTATGGTAATGCTACTCCTTTTTTCCTACCAGTACCTAGCATTTTAAACAAGAAGAGACTTTTAAAACGAGCAAGCAAACAGATGCATTTGCCACCCGGTAAGATTGCTCTCGGTACACCAGTGTTTCCCTACAACAAACGTGCTGCATGAGAGTCCTTTCAAGTTTAACCGTCAGTGACCCGGCACCTGTGATCTGAGGACTTGCACTGCATCGCACAACAAAACCATCCGCCGAAAGCAGCTCTCTTCTTCCAACACATCTCTGCCCTTTTGACTGAAGGGCCCGATAACAAATCGTGTAACTGCGCTCTCAGGCGTTCAAAAGAAAAGCTGTGGCAACAGCCAAAGTCTCTTTTCCTCGGGCTCTCAGCTCCATTGGTGCAGCTCAAGGAGGGATCCCGTGCCCAACATTGCTGAGACCCCGTTCAGGCTGCAGGAGATGAGCCCTGCAGTGCCCACTGCAAGCACCTCAGTGTCATGGAGCACTGGATATCCCTCTCCTGTGGGAACCCAGCACTGAGAGCAGCCCAGGCTGTGCCCCATCTCCTACACCACAAGTTTGCAAGAGACTTTTTGAGCATCTCTAAATTCTTTAGAGGCTTCTCAGGTTGTCAGTCAGCAGCGACCACGCTCCGGAGAAAGCCTCCCGTAGGGAGGATGCTCATCAGTGCAGGCAGGCAGGAGGGGGGAGCGCAGCTGGGGAGCCAGAGAGAATCCAACCAGGAGACAGCAGCCCCTCCAGCCCTGCTGCCCTCCTGCCAGGAGGGCACAGAGCCTGGCAGGAGCCTCCCCTCCATCCGCACTGCGCTCCCAGCCCCAGCTGCAAGCACCACACTGCCCACGGACCGGAACAGGGGCACTTCCTCCAGGTCCCCTGTGGCAAAGACACCTTCCTCCTGAATTGTTTTACTGTCTTAGGTGCTCATTTTCTCTATTCAGATGGCTCTAGTTTAACTAGCAATGCAGGTTTTCTTCTGACCACACATGGGTTTTTGCCTCCCACAAAATGTGAATTGTATGATTTATTCTAGTGTGCCTTGGCCACAGATACAGAGAGAGTGAATTTATAATGAGGAAAGGTGCAGGGCACAATTATTTGTTTAAATGGGATTAAAATTAGGGTTGGAGTGTACACTGAATCATCTCAATTTATCCCTGAAGAGAAGGAGGGACAGCAAATGTTTTGGCACTTGCAAACAAATATCTGTTTCCCCACCGACTCGCTAACAGCACTCCTTCCATTTGAGAGCAGTCTCACACAGACATTGGCACTGATATCAGAGAATTAAATGAAATAAAGGGAAAAGCTTTAGTCAATACTTTCTCTCTAACTTTACCCACACAACGAGGACTGGTTATACTTACAAAAACGTATCTGAGAATGTTAATAGACTAAACAACTCAGTAAAAGGAATGAGGAGGCTGTGGGGAGACAGGGAGAATGAATTTACTGTACAAAAGTTCATCTTGACACTATAGGTAGAGAAAAGCTTTTTCCAGAAAGGCACAGACTTTCTACAGAGAAAGAGTCGCCTAAATTAAACATGGGTGGAAGCTGGTGGTGGATGTTAAGGGTAGGAGCACATTTTCTGTACAGGAAAAATGGTCAAAAAATAAAAAATGAAAAAGCAAAAGAACAAATAAAAAAATAAACAACAAAAGTCTCCCTGGGAAATCAGGCATTAGAAGTTTAAAATACACACTTGTACCTCCAAAACCAGATGTGTTCAAAAAAACATCTCCAGTTGATTAATGGCTGAAAACACACACACACCCACCATGGAAATGAAAAACTATTGTTTCCATAAACAACACAGAGTTTTAAATTTCAGACCAGATTCACTTGCAAAAAGCCTCCTGTTCTAAATATATCTAAATAGTGAAAACCCCTCGCCACCTCCCTGGAATCTGTTTGGTTTTGCCCTTCCCAGATCCACAACCAAAGCTCCCTGCCCAGACAGGGGCACAGACTGGGCAACTCTGGTGTCTCCCACAGGAAAGTGAGAGAATAAGGTCCCCCACATACCATTCACATATTATTTACATGTTTCGTCAAGGCTTTTCTAATATTTACTTTATTTCTGGTCAATAAGCCAAAAAATTTTGATGACAGAAGAGTTTTCTGACCACAAATAAACTGTGCTGCTGTCTAAAATAAGATCTTTAGCCCATCTCATCCTTTCCAAAACAAACAAAATTGGACAAATGAATGAAAACTCTGTAACTGCTTCCTCACACCTTCAGCCAGAATCAGTTGTGAAACTGAATCCCACTCCCTCCATCTCATAGCACATGGAAGAATGAGCACCAAGAGTTATGAGTACCAGCCTCGACTCCCCATCTGTCCCAAACTATCGATCTGTATTTACAGGCTGGGGCCCTGGATTTCTGGGAGCTGATTTTTTTAAAGACACATGACACCTTTGTTTGGTTGGTTTTGGGTAATAATTTTCCCATTATTTAGGATTACCATACCTCGCATCTTTGGATTCCCTATGAACATAATCCTAGTCCAGGACCTGCTGGCTACCTGACATCAGGGAGGTTGCAACATCATGTCTACTCTGAAGTCACTGTACACAGGCTTAACAGGGACTCCATTTTAATTCAGTCCTTTGTCTGGAACTGAGATACTTGATTTGATCTGATTTTTTTCTTACTGTGTTGCTTTGTATCAAAACACCCATTTTCCAGTGGGTGGTGCCTAACAAAACAGAAGCAGAGGTGTGAGCACAAAGGAAACTGCCATTATAAATGCACAGAAACACACCATGTCAACACGAACCAGCTGCCCAATATGTGCAAAAGCTTTAAAAAGGGACAACAGAGTCATTATTTTAGAGTTTCACTATATTTTCCATTTTAGAACATTTTGCTATCTATCCAGTGTTGTTAGAGAAGGTTCCACTGCAAACACTGGAAATCAGACACCTCCTAACCATCCTACACCAATTCATCAGAATTTTTGTGCAAAGTGTTATCAGGTAACAATATTTACCATGTACAGTAATTATGAAAAACTCTGAGATTGTGTAATTATGTATTTTAATTACATGATCTGATTAGGTTTTTTAATCACTTTATAAAAAGAAAGGAAATTCACTGAGGTTGTCAGAAAGTTAATAAAAATAAGGTAATTCACTGCAAAGGCTCACCATGGTGCCTTTCTAACTACTTCCTTGCTACACCCCACTGTGCCTAGGTATTGGAGGTCAACTATAAGTATTAATTTCCTTACTTTTATTAACTTTGGTGACAACATTTGTGCTCTTTTGGCATGGTTTTTTTTTTTGTTTCATTAGGAAACACTTTTCATCTAGCTAGATGAGATTTTAAGACTTATGGACTCCTCAAAACCAAGAAGCTGGGTGACCTGAAAGCCATCAAGAGACTCAGCCTTGTCCTGCTCTGTCCTCGGCCCCCTTGGAAAGACACTCGGGGAAGCCACGGCGTCGTGGCCACTGTCACCCTGAGCTGTGTGAGCCCCACCAGCAGCCTGCAAACCCACCCATTTTAGCAGGGTCACACAATACAGCAGCACAGCTGGCTGGGCACATCAGGGCCACCGAGGCACACAGCAGCTACAGAGCACTCAGCAGCAGTGGGAGATGGCCACGGAGGCCAGGCCAGCCAGGTACCTGCCCTGGGCAGCAGGAATCACCCAGGAATCCAGCTAGGAAGCACAAGCAAGCCCTCAGAACCATCCTGCTGGCTGCTCACAGGGCAAGGCAGGCACGTGCAGAGAGAGGGCTGGGGGGTGGGAGGGGTGCAAGAGGTGAGGCACCTTCTCCTCCTCAGGCAGGACACAGCACATCTGGTTCACCTCTGGAAAACATTTTTTCTAAGCTTTGGATGCAGTTCTGCTCTAAGGAAACATTTTGTTTATATCCAAACTGGGAGTCTACAATGTAATGCTTGGCTATTGGATTCAGCAGCTCTGTTTTACTCATTTTTGGTTTGTCCTCTCCTCCTGCCAGCCCTTCTTTATTTTTCTCCTTTCTTTTTTTACCTTTCCACCCCCTCTCCTGTGATTCTCTGGGGAGAACAAATCACTTTGGGAGGTTTAATGGACTGACAAGAGCAGAAATTTAATGGGGGTGTGCAAGCACGGGCCAGGCACATGAGAGGCAAGGGCAGGGCAACCCACTTGGGCTGTCCCACCTGTGACCCCAGCTGGGCCAGGCACCCCCTCTCTGCAGGGGCCACGCAGGGAGAGAGGCCCGTCCTGCTCACATGGGACCTTGCTGGTGCCTGCTTCAGGAGGAGAGGGCTGCCAGATGCTGACAAGCCAGAAGCAGTTATTTCAGGAGACTTTTTTTTTAATACAGAAACAGCTGACACAAAATGCATCTCACTGGGGAGGGAAACCATGCTCCCAGAAGTAAAAGACCACTAAAATGCCTCTTTTTTTCCAAGAGAAATCTAAAACAGTTTTGGGTCAGATATCGCTTAGGTTTTTCATTTCCATTTTAGGAGACTTGCAGAGTGCCCTTCTAGTCCTGCCCCATCCATGGAGAATATTAAGGGGGCAGACGTGGGTGGATTAAGAGATGGCACAAAGCATTTCAGAAAGTAAGAACAACCTCAAAGAAAATCTGTCCTGGGCAAAACAGGCGCTGGTGGGGGAGGTGCCTGAGCCTCCCTGCAGCCCCCTTTGCTGTGAAAGGTGCCCCCACACCACGTGCACAGCCGTGGGCTGACAGGGGCACGCACTCAGCTGCTGCCTAAGAAAGACAGAGAAAAGGGGAGGGCCCAGCATTATTTAAACAAGTTTTTATACAGAAAATGGAAAATGCTGTGTGCAACAACATGACTCCTTTTCCTTTGTACACCGTTTGCTGATACAGATTACATTTGCAAAGTATAGCTTTCAATATAACATAGCCAAAAGCAACCTAACAGCACAATTTTCTTCCTGGGTACTTTATTTTTGAATTCTTCTACAAACAATGAAACAGAGATTTGGAAAAAATAAGAAAACAAAGAAGCCCCTTCTTCCCATATGCGTGTAAACCCGGATAAACTTACAAGAGACCTTCTTCTGAACAACCAATGTGATTTACTCTTGCTTGTGGTGCCTGTGCTGGCTACTGCCAGTAAATCCCAATGGCACACAGTGAGTGATACCTGACACTGCACACTCACTGCTACAAAGACTTTGCTCAGTTGAAAAGCATGTGTAGTACTTTTCTCTCACCACTGCCTGCATTTTCACTTTTGCACTTTCAGACACCTTGTCTACTTGACAAAGCTACACCACATCCGTGACATTTATTTAAAGCTTGCTGTTCAGTGCAACTGGGTGGCATAACAAGGACCAGGAAATCAGAGCTTTAAAATATGTTTCCTGGCTGATAGTGCAGATTAAGAGAGCTACAAAAGACAAATATTAAGGACAAATATCAGTCACATCCAAAAACCTGAAGTATTTTCTAACAGGATCATAACCAACCAATACCCTGAGATATCCAAGGGGAAGAACCTCTATCCTTGCACTCATCCTTGTCATTTTAAACTGCACTGTGCTCTTTAATAATAATCTCAAAATGATCCAAATACTTTCCAGGACACTATTCTATGACAAGTTATATTCTAACAAAAATCAGTCATTTCAAAAGTTACCACATATTACTGGCTTTTTTCCTTTCCTTCCACTTACATTTTTCATCTTATTTCTCTCTGCCATTTCCCCATCTCATCCCAAAGCCAGATTATTACACTGCAAATGTGGGGCAGGTCCAGATACCCAAGGGGAGATCCAAGATCTTCCCTCCTGAGGAAACTTCATAGTGAACTCAGTGACTGTCTGTGATGTTTGCTGGTACTAGGGAATAATATTTCCCTTGGGCACTTTCTGGATAGAGTCTACCACCTGGGTTAAGTCATTATTACAATCAAGCAGAAAAAAAAAGGGAGGGAGAGTAGAGATGAAAAAACACTACAGCAAGCATCATTACAGCTCATCAAAAGTGCATTAGAGAACACCTGATAATATACTCTGAACATTAATGATCCTTACAATACACCATATTAATGCAGATGTTATTTCAATTCTCAGAAACAAATTTTTCCATTCACACACTTCCATAAAATTGGTGTTGGAAAAAAAATCTCTAGAATCTATTAGTTGCCAGCATTTTTTTCCATCTCCAGAAACAAACTTAAAATAATACCTCTGTACCTGTATGTGCTGTGGATCTCAAAGCTCAAATGAGTACCCTGACACTGGGATACTTACTGGCATTCACAGGCAACATGTTACAGTTAAATGGACAATGGTCAGCAAATATTAATAAAAAGGTTGTGATTGTGTTGCCTTAAACTGGACTATTATCACTACTCAGATCAATTTAACTGTCTGCCTGAAACTCCAATGCTGGGCAGCAATTTCCTTTGCAATTTTTCCACCTTCAGGTTAGGAGGGAGACACATGAATGCCACAGAATTGATAGTGCAGCTCTGTTATAAGGTGCCAAGTGCCAGGTTGGAGCAAGAACAGCTTAGTTTTCTGAAGAGCCTAATACTTCAACCAATAACTTAAATGGAGGTCAAAAAAATAATTCTAGGCACTGCTTAAGTCCTATATTCCTCCTTTATGGAGATTGCAAATCATGTCAAGTTCTGCATAAATAGGTTTTGTGGGGGTATTAGAGGGTGAATTACTGTCATCTAGGTGCTAGTGCTTAGTAAAGCAAGGATGATCAAACCCATTTTGCCAAAATCCAATGTAACTGCTGCTCTCAAAGAAAGGTCACCCAACCAAGAACACTTCATAACAAAAGTGAAGTCCACAACACACATGCATTTTTACAAAGGAATGGTTTGGAAATACACCAGTCACACCTAAAGACCATTCCCTTATTGTTATTTGAAAGCTGAAGAGAAATCTTTTTCCTAAACAAGGAGCTGGTAAAGGTTTGCAGCATCTCAGAATTACTTCTAGAAATAAGGGAAGCAGGAATTATTTTTAGTGCAGCTGAGAGGCCAGGCATATTTCAGGCAATCTCCCAGAGCCTGCTTCTCTGCCATGTGGGACATAAACCCACAAACTATGAAAGAACCCAAATCAGTATTGTTTTCTCAAGTGACATCCATTATCCCTCAGCTGAGAAAATTAACACGTGTATGCAGCAGCTCAATAAAGTAAGCTCAGAGCTACAAGTCTAAGATTAACTCTTTATGCCTCACAATAAATGTCATCTTTTAAGTCAGCAAAATGCTAATATATTCTAATTTATATTCAGTGCTTCTGCCATTTAAAGCAAGCAGGGGCATCAAAATACAGTTAGGGCTCAAGCACAGTTTCAAATGTTACAGTACACAGGGTAAGCAAGAATTTCCAAATTCCAAAGAGCTACAGTGATATAAAAATGGAGATACAGAAGGGCAATTAGACCAACACATGCTGGTTTGGGTAGCATTAGGAAGAGTGTCACAAAATGAATAAAACCTAGCTTTTGTGCAAAGTCTCTTATTTTCTGACATCTGAGGTAAGCACTGTATCTAGTAGTAAAATGCTATGAATGTTAAATGTAGGCAACCTTTGTGCTCTGCCAGTTTATTTCTAGATCAAATGATAATATTTGAAGATTTCTTTTCCAAGCCAGTGCTCAGTATTTTTCTTCATCTTCCTGATCTGCCCAAAAGATTATACTCAATGAATCAGATATATCTTTGTCTTCTTTTTACTCAGATTAATAAATTAGGCAGCCCACAAATCTGAATGGTACTTATTCTGAAGAGTGAAACACAAAGAATGATTGATAAGGCTGAATTTCCCACCTAAGTACATAGAAACCTCCAGGCAGGTATTAATTCTATACTGAGTTTTTCTACAACATACACTTACTCTTGCACCACAGCATGCTAACACACATCACCAGGTATCCAGAAAAAAAAGCAAGGAAGGCTTTTCTTGACCCACCAGGTGCATTGTGCTTATTTCCAAATAGTGTTCTGCAATGGCTAAATGAGGAAAGCAGTGAAGAGCAAGCCACAGTTTGTGACATTAGTATTTGTACAGCCAGGCAACTTTTGCAGTCCCTGTGTTATTCCTCCCAGCAACACAGAAACAGAGCTCACATCTGGTGGCACGTCCTTCTCGGGGACATTTCACTACCCAGCAAGACTGCAGGAAACCATGTCTGCAGAACAGGGAATTCTGAAGAAGGGATAATAAAAATAATCTGATCATTGCCCCTGTGCTTTAAAAATTGGACCCCCTGGAAAGCAGCCAAAATAAAACATCAAAGAGGGTCTCCACAAGCCAGGCTCAGGATCAACATTCCTGTGAGAGCCCATCACCTACTTACCCTGACAGCAGGCAAGAAAAGTTAGAGACATCTGCTTGGAGGCCAGGGGTCAGGCTGGCCGGGCCCTGCTGCACAGCACAGGGTGGAAATGTGAGTGTGCACTGGGTGTGCGTGGCCAGGCTGGGCTGTGGGGGCTGCAGGGGGCCTTCTGTGAGAAGGGGCCAGGGGCTGCCCTGTGCTGGATACAGCTGGCTCCACGACAGACCCACCGCTGACTGACCATCCCTGGACTGGCCACATCCCCCCACTGCCCAGCACTCCTGGGGCATGCAGGAAAATTAAGTTGGTTTCCCTCAAATCGAGTCTGTTCTGCCCATATCAGTAATTGCTGAGCCATCTCCCTGTCTTTATCTCAACTCAGCTTTTAATCTTACTTTTTCTGCCACTCCTCTTGAGGCTGGGGAGGGAGAGAGCAGCTGGGTGGGCATCTAGCAGCAACAAGCATTAGCCCACCTCAGGATAGCTGTCTGAAAAGCCTCTCTAAACTAAAGAAGACTAAACAATACCTAAATCTGTACCTGTAGGGCCTGAATTTATTGCTTGTGTTAGAGTCTGTATTTCATTAAAAACAATTCTATTGATAATGTGTAATGCAAGAACTTACAAACCATACTACTGACCTCCCAAACTTGATGCTGCCTGCACACAAGTTAAGATATGGAGGTGAGTTTGGCTGTGTTGAGGTTCACTGGTCCTAAGGGTGATTGAGGTGGGCCAGCTTTCTCATGCAAGAAGGAAGCAGCAAGTTGTTCCACTGATGGCTTAGGAAGAAAAACATTACATCAGCAAATGTTCTGCGTCAAACACTTCCCAGACTAGTTCAAAGATGGGTTTACGTGTGTGCTGAAGCACGTGGGGCCAAAAAGTACAAAAGCTTCTCAGTTGCTGCAAGTGGAAGAAATCAAAAATCCATTGATCAAAGAGAACCCTCCATAATATTTTCCTATAAAATAATTTTTATTTCTTGTGAAAAAATCAATAAGAGTTGATTACTGAAAATGGCAACACGAATACAAACACCCTTCAGGCATCTCACAAGTACCTCTGCAAATCACACAGCAGTGCTAGGCACATGCCACTGCTGCTAATCTCATCCTCTCCCACACAACCAGATGAGCTTCCTGAAGTTGCAGTGGATGAAGAAACTACCCATGCTGTGTGCCAGGAGGTACAAGAGCAGAACATATATTCACAATATTGGATGTCAGTGTCAGCAGTCCCTTCACACACACACGAGGCTTCATGATGTCCATTTCTAAGAGATCACTGTGCACCCTTCTACAAATCTCAGCCTAAAACCCTGTAACAAGGTCTCCATGAAGCTGCTGAAGATGACTGAAGACTATCCATGGTTTTTCATACATCTCTCTCATTGCACCACAGCAGCACTTTGTGGTCCTTTTTCACAAAGGGGTAAAGCAACCTCCACCAAATAAAGGACTAGTTCCATTTTTGAAAATAAAGCATTTTACTGGATGGTGTGCTCAGCCTTCTTAGTGTGACCAATGAACATACGAGTGAGTTGGGCTCATTCTTTGCCCACAGAGGGAAAAGATGGATGTTTTGACATGAAGCATTTGCTTGCTAATTTGCAAATTTGGCAAAGCAGCCTTCAAAACAGTGCTTGCAACTGTCTTTCCAGGTTCCAGCAAGAGAGGGGAGGGGACAGGATCACTGACTCCCTCATCTGACCAAGGCAACTTCTGTTAGAAGCTGATCTTGTTTTAATTAAAGGCACACTTGCTTTTAACTCTGAACCTACGATTCTTAGTTTGCAGAGACCCACGTTCGTTCTCCTACAAGGATGTGACAAAGACCTGTGGATGTCTGGCGTGATCAAAAGGAAACACGGCAATAATATGTCAAGTCACAAATTATTACGGCCTCTTCCCAATGTGCAGGAGATCCCACATTCCACCTATCCATATGGTTCAGCTAGGGAGCACTTTTACCAACATATGGCCTCTTGAAAGTGAAGGTTTTCTTTTGAGTTTTTAATCACAATTGCTTGTTATTCTTAATTACTTGTTACTTCCACTACAATATGAAGCTTAACCTGACTTCTGCTGGGAGAATACAAGTCATGAAGGTGGTTTCCTTTTTGATAAGAGGGAAAACTTTGTTAGTGGGGAGGGGGGACCAAAGCTACCTTACAATTCACACAAGCAGAATTAGCTCTTGGTAGCAACACAAAGCATAGTGTCCCTTCTTGATACTGATGTCTATCCTTGTCAAATCCTTTACAACTAAACGTCACGTAAATAAACTACAGAGAAGGGGTAGGACAGCACAGTGCAGCTATCTGACAAAGAAACTAAGAAACTATCTTTTTCCTTCTTATAACGAGGTTTTAGAAAAGGTATATTGAGTCTTATAGGCAGAAACAGGTGCTAAATGGTCCCCAATCAGGAAATTTTACTTCTTCTGTGAATCCAAACCAAACATTTTTAAACATAATAATTTCAGCAGACGCATGAAAAAAGGCCAATTTAAATGTTCTTAATGGTTGTTCTGTTAAGTCAGATATTTTGTTTATTATAATGCTGCATCTACAAATTCATGGAAGCCATAACCCCAAAAGAAGCCATCCACTTCACACTAGCTATATCCTCCCCATCTCCTCCATGGATTTTTTGCTATGAAACAGCAACATCAGGAGACAGCTCTGTACTTCCTCACAGTTGCACCCCACTAGCACAAGGATTTACTGCCACACTGAGGGAGCCATATGGAGTCATATGCTCTTCTCTCTCATCCTGTTTTCCTGTTAAAGCTGAGACATTTAATGGGCAGTTCCCCTTAAGACACACATGGATCTGCAAACATCTGGCAACTCAAGAGCCAGCAGCTCTTGCTATGTTCTTTAACTTGTCAGGTTTAACCTGCGATTCATCTTGGATCCAGGCTGTCAGTGATTTCCAGCCAATATAACATTACATTATAATATGATTGGCCCAATAACATTTTCATCTGTGCAGAAAAGCTGTGTGCAGTTGTAAACAGAGCAGAACTCTGCTCAAGAGTACTTCTAGGCACTAGAAAGCACAAGTCAAAAGAGGTATCTCCATACTCTCTGTTCATGAGATCATACCCTGTCTCTCCATAGGGAATATTTATTATGATGAGCCATAATCCACTTAACATCTTCTGACAAAGTCTATCAGTTTTTAACAACTTTGATTCCAGAAGTTCAATGGCAACAGGGAGGAAAATTCATAGAGAGAAATTGACTTCCACAAGAATTCCCCTTTATGAACCTGCACACCCTGTGTTAGCAGACAGGATCATTGCTTATTTGTACCTATCAGCTTTGATGATAATTGCAACCCACTTGACACCTCTGTTGAAAGGCAGTATTACCAACAAGAAATCTGATAAATATTCAACAAAATCTAAATTAAATAATTCTATTCATCTTGAGGTCACCATCTCTAAAACTGTTTCAAAATATTTGTGTCTTAAAGAGATAGGGAGGGGGATGAGGGAACCCTGCTTCTTAGACCAAAATGACTGAATCACTGCATTAATGAACACAACTTTTTTTATTTTTCAAGTTCAGTGAAAGAATGCCATCTATGCAAAATTTTGATCCCACATTACAAAATAATTACATGATAATTACATGAGCATTAAGATGTCTACCCCCCGAGTAAAGCCACTGCACCCAACTGCTAACTAAGGCAGGCCTGGAATGTTTCAGCTTATTAAGGAGAAATCCAGCATTGAGCAAAACCTCCAGCTGAAGCAGATTTCCACTCTTTTACTCCTCTGATTTCTAATTAATAATTAAAACATGTTCCTTTCTTTGGAAACCCAATTAGACTTGCGCATCAGCCTGAAAACAAACTTTTTAGTAGCTAAGCTACTTCTCATGGTTTAATGGGGTGGCAGGAGTGTTTTCTACATAGCTCCACTGACACAATTCATTTATTTCTTTCCATTCTACAATGGATATTGTAATCCATCCCCAACAATATAAACATTACATTTGCACAGCTAATTAGGATGTTGGCAGTATGAATTAGTGACCCTCTGATTTCTTCCAGTCAGGGCCACCCCTGCTGCCTGCTCTACTTAGGATTCACAATTAGGCAATTATGTTTCCAGCATCTTTTTTTCCTCTCTAATGCTACCTCCTTCCTCACATTCGATATGACCATATGCACCAATCGAAGAGTTGTGTTGGTTATTTTGGGGTGGGGAGCAGGGGAAGGAAGAGAGGGAGAGACACAAAGTGTCACCGTCACTCCTTTGCCCTTTCAATCCCCGCTAACTCACATCAGAGAAGGATAGAGGGTCTGTACGACTGCAAATTATTGCCATAAATGTTTTAAAGAAGTGATTATGCAGAGTGGCTAGGAGATATATTCTGACTGGGAATGAAGCAAAAGGAAAGAGGGACAAAATAAATAAATCCTGATCTCTGGGTGCAGTGGGCTGGTTCTGAACCTTCGTGCAGGGCTGCAGTCACCGAGCTGTCCCCAGCCACAGGATGATGACAAATTGGAGAGAATTCAGAAGAAGGCAACAGAAGTGATTAATGGGCTGGATGGACTGATTTATGAGGAAAGGTTAAAAGGTCTGATTATATGTATCTTTGTTAAAGAACAGCTAAGGAAGGTGCAGGAACTGCTTCCAAGTATGCTAAACACCGTCACTGCATTCCACTGAGCATTTGGGGAGGGCAGGAGGAGAGAAAAAAGCACAATTTTATGCTAGACACTGGGAAAATATCCGTAATAAATGTTAGAAAAGAGCTGTTTCCAACAGGAAGGACCAGAAACCTCACCATTTGAGAGCTGTAATGGACAAAGCACTAAGAAAATACACTGCAGGGGATAATGTCTGTTTTAATGTTGATGCTTGTTTAACTCACTGACTAATGTACACTGTGGAGACATAGCATCTTTACTAAAGCACAGACTGTATCTCTGGGTCCTCTGCTGTGAAAAGTTCTCCATTAAATTCACTTATTACTAGGGGCCTGGAAACATTTTGGGCCAAGTATGTGCCACTACATATCAGCTTCCAATTCATAGCTGAGGAATCCAGAGGATCCAAGAGTACCAGTGAGGGCAAATTAAATCTTTCCGTTCTCAAATATTAACCCAGCATTTTCTAAGTTCTGTAATCCAAACAAACAAAACCCACCATCCCCCAACCTAGACCACTTTGCAGAATAAAACTGCCCTCTATTTTCTTCTTTAAATATGGAATCATTTTATGTCCTAGAAAATCAAGTGTTTAAGAGCAAATTAACCTTGGCATTTGTGTGACTGAAGAACAAAAATAAATCAAGATTACTAAACTGTTAGGAGTAATGAACCCAATACTCTTACTTATACCCAAGTAAATTAGAAATACTGCCATTGAATGAAGCCAATGGAAATATATTGAAGTAGAAACTGGTATAAATTAGCAGTAGACCAAGCCAAACATAACCAGAGTGACACATTTCCAGGCCATGTGCAGAGCTCAAACCAGGAAAAATAATTTACAGTCAGCTCATGGAGACAGGAAGCAATGATGGCAGGCACAGAGGCTCCATGGCTGCTGTAGCACAAGCAAGCAAAGCTGGAAAATCCACGCGCTGCTGGCCCTCCCCAAAATCACAACAGAAACCAGCCCAGACTGTAGCACTATTGGCAAATCATTGTTTGAAGAGTAATTCCACCTCCAACCGCGCACTGCCCCTATTCACAAATATAGCTATATATTGCCTGTAGAGACGTGAAACATTTCCACTTCCACAGCCGCCTGTCCATCATCCTTCCCGTGCACAGGGCTACGCACAGCCCCAAGCCAGCACAGCTGGACCTCCAGGTGCCAGATTAGGAGAAACCGAAAAGGTCTTTTTCCAAGAAAAACACAACACTCCTTTCCCCACTCCCTGCTCACGTGCATGGGTGAGAACTAAGCAGGCTTGAGGGGCTTTATTTATTCCCTGCTACAAAACCATTAAGCTCTACTGTACAGATCCGAGTCTGCCAAATTCTGTCACTTCATGCTTTGGATGTAAATTATAAAAAGAGACCAGGGGAAAAAATACAGTAGAAAACAGATGCTCTGGATTACAGTGCTGGGGTTTTTTTTCCAAAACTACCATTTCCTTTATAGTTTCATTTATTTGGTAAGCAGAGGAACATGACATGTTCACTGCCATAAAAGGAAAGACAATGGCTTTCCCAACCTTTGACATTTAAATCCACTTCCTCCCTCAATGATGAGACAAAACCTCTTCCCTTTGACAAACTAACTCCCCTGCTAGACAAGGAGCAGTCCATGGCAGTCAACAACACATCAGCAGCACTGTCTGGAGGCTCCATGTTCTGTTAACATTCCAACTGCATTGGAAAGGTAAGAAATTCCATAGCTTTGTGCCTCAGTTTCCCCATCCATGAAACAAGAAACATAATACTGAACTGCTTCACAAAGTTTGTTTAAAATGTTCCTGTGAAACAAACCAGCCTCAATAACCAAGTAACTCAAATTGAGCTTTCAGTTGATACCTCTAATGCTCAACTGAACAACTTCAGCTTCTCAACTGACACCACTAAACACACAAAAGCTTCACAAATCCATGAAACTGAGCCCTCTTGTGTAGTTTACAGTACACTGAATTACTATACATCAGCACAAGTTTTGTGGCTCTTAGGACAGTCTGTGGAAAGCACCGAGAGCAGAAAACCCTGATAAAAATCTGAAACTAAAACTGCAGCCCTACTGCAACTACCAGCTCACAAAACCTACATATTATGGCATTGCTGATTTGTCTTGAACTGACCAAAGTGTGTAATTCAGAAGAGAAAGTGAAAAGTACTGAGAGTCTCTCATGAAACTTTTGAATGTCATTTGAATTTGAGATTTGTAATTTTCAGCTTTAACTGGTCACTGGGTCTGTCACTAGCTCACTGCGCAGAAACTCAGTGATGCATTAATACTTTTCGTTACTAAATTCAAAACAGTTTCTCTTTTATCAAGGCTGCAGCCATGCTGCCCTGTTCACCCAGCTTGCCAGAACAGGCCAGTCTGGTCACAAAAATCTTAGCCCCAGAAAGAGTTAAAAAATCTTCAAACTTGCCTTTGGTTCTTATTTTACATGCTTATTTCGAGAGCATTTCCAAATTGTATTAGTTTAACAGACTAGTGTATCTAAATCTTTTTAGCCACATGTATCACTCACCAGCATGATTTTATTACTACGGATATGTTATTAAAGCTTAACCTTGCACTCAGTCACTAATCAAAAACAATTCAAGAAAGCAAATCAAATGTTCCAACTCAACTAAAATCTCCTCCCTTTAAGCAACAAATAAAAGCCGGCTGGCTTGCAGGGAAACTTCCATGTATCAGCATATCCACAGCTCACTCAAATCAGGCACGTTTCTTAAGTCTAAATTTAGCTGCTTGCATTTCTTCAGAACCTTAATTCCTGAATATTGTGTTGAACCTACTGAGACTGTTGAAGTGCCAGATCTTAAGGCTGCAGTCATATTGAAATTCCTTTATGGCAAATGTAAGAAGCAAAGTTGCTGTAACACACAGGCAAGCAGTTGGGAACAAACACACCAGCAAAAGGATCAGGCACTCAGAAGCTGAGATTCATCTTCCAGTCATGCTGGCAATGCTGAATCTCACCTATGTGCCAGTGAGGAGAACATTAAGCTACTTTACCAGTGGAAGAGAAAATGATCATACATACATATAGAAAGGTTGATTTCATGGAGACACCTCTTAGGTTTCCAAATCCCTCCTTCACTGGAAGCAGAATCAACCAACGAGTGCTCACTTTTGGGCAGGATGAGACCATGCCTTCACTCGGAAAACAGGAGCTCCTAAAACTGCCGTGCCAGCGAGACACCCCTGCAGCAGGGACACCCCTGCAGCAGGGACACCTGTGTCCTGCCCGTGCTGGAACACCTGCCGAGGCACAGCAGGCACACAGGCTTCACCCCTGCACAGCCAACCCTCAGCGCCCTGGGAAGGCAGGCACGGAACAGGCGCTGCCAGTTCTCACCACTTCTTGTGACAGAAACTTCTGTTTTGCAAGAGCAAGTTGAAAATTTATATTATAACACTGAATCCACCAAAGCTGCCAAGAGACATTGAACTCATGGGATCTGTGAAAGTTTTTCACACCTGTGTTTTTCTCCTGTGCCTAATATTATGGGAGGCATTTTGGAGGATTTTACAATGCAAGTTTCAATGAGACACTTACAGTCTCCCTCAGGCAAATTGTCACAGCTGCAGAGGTCTGCTACCCAGCTGCCAATCAAGGCAGGCAGGGAGTATGTGCAGTGAAATCACAAAAAAGGCAAGCTTCATTAGACTGCTGAAACCTAACTAGAGGCTATCTAGGCGTGCTTGAGCCCTTAAACAGGGTTGCTTTAAAAGAGGGATTTTTTTTCCTTTCCAAGTGAAGAAAGGGCCCTAGTACTCATTGAGGAATGTATTGGTGCCAGCTTTCCCCTTTGCAATTTCAATGTTTGTTTTCTCTGTCTAAAAAAAGAAATTACATCGCTCTATAAGCTTCTATTATTAGATTAGCTGATATAGCTGGAAAAAGTGGACAAGATTACAGGTTCCACATCCCTTTGCCAGGTCTCAGAAGTGTGTCTACTTTTTCCAACTCTAGAAGCTGCTCCAGTGAAATATTATTCCTTTCTACAACTTTTCCTTCCCTTATTTCCTTAAAGCACCCCAGCTACAAAACCACCGGTACTAAAGATCAACTGTACTGGAAGAACTAGAAGAGAATTTTTCCTCCTTCATGCCTAACAGAAATATTCTGAGGGAACCAAATGCATTTAATAAAAAAAGGAAAAAAAAAAAAAAAAGAGCTCTAAAGACAAGGACAAACACACAGAAGTTCAGCCCAAATAATTTTCAAGTGGGAAATTTAAAAGCACATGGAAACAAGTGGCATATTGTAAGCCATTTAACAAAGTTAATTACAGGTATTTGCTACATCTGGTCTTGGCCCCTATTCAGCAAAGTATTTAAGCGTGTGCTCAGGTTTAAGCAAGTGCAGGCTGAAAAGCCTGCGTGTCCCATCACGTGCTCAAGTTGGGCATCTGCTGAACTACTTTGCTGATCCAGGACTATAACATATAATAAGAATCACCCCGAAAGTTATCTAATAAACAGCTGTTATTTTAAGAACTACACAAACAGAACACACATTTTATGTCCCTAAAAGAGCAGGTGTCATGAAGGTATAAATCCACATCTATAATTGTTTCAGACATGAAGCTATATATCATGCATATATATTTTGTGAATGAAAACGGCAGGCTTTAAATTGAAACATAATCAGACTCATCGAGCTGCTTCTGTCCATTACCACACTTAATCTTTGTAATACTCACTGCTTCTTTGTTATTTCTTATAGACAATTTATTATATTTTGCCTTCAATTGATTCTACCAGGAAAATGTTGGTATTTTATTTTTAATTTGTGCCTATTTAGGTCTTCTGAACACAAAAAACAATGATGTGATGTTCAAACATTAATGTTTAAGTGGCTTAGTAGCACACCTATAGCTTTCCGAATTTGCAGATAGTCACAAGTCCTACTAAAATAAGGGGCACTGGGGAAAGCTGAGCTCCCCCTCCATGGCACGGGTGCCTCAAGACCTGAAGTCTGAAAATTCTGGGTTCCCTATTTACAATTACAGCTGCATTTCCCGAGCGGATTGTGCTGTGACGGCTGAACCCTGCAAATGTCACCGGGCCGGCTCGGGCAGGGCGCAGCAGCCGCAGCAGAGCCATTGTTGCAGGGGCCCGGAGGGAGGAGGTGCCGCCGAGGCAGATGGGGAGCGCGGTAATGCGGAGCTCCCCGGGGACCCCGCGGGCAGGGGCTCCGCCGGCACCACCTGCCTCCCTGGGGCGGCGGCGGCGCACGGGGGCTGCCCCACGGCCGGGCACGGGGCCATCGTGCTGCCCTCCACGCGTGTGCCACCCTCCAGAGCCTGGCACGGGGGGCCCTGTGTGCCACCCTCCAAAGCGTGGCATGGGGGCTGTGTGCCACCCTCCAGAGCCTGGCACGGGGGCTGTGTGCCACCCTCCAGAGCCTGGCACGGGGGCTGTGTGCCACTCTCCAAAGCCTGGCATGGGGGGCCCTGTGTGCCACCCCGTGCAGCCTGGCAGGGGAGTGTCCCCCCAGGTGGCTGGCAGACGGGTTCCTGCACAGGCCACATCTGAGGTGGCTCCAGCCCCAGTGCCACCCTGGCTGGAGTGCAGCTACTTGGTTTGTGTGTCCTGTGAGGAAGGGGCAGCACACAGGGACATACCAGCTTCTGTGATTTCAAGACAACATTAAGAACCTCCAGCCCTTCTCTCCCATTAATGTTACTAATAACCTCCATATTGTCATCTATCTTACCTGAGCTAACAGTTTATAAACCACCACCTGCAGCTTGTCCCTTATAGTTTATTAACATACACTAATAAACAGTATGCTTCACTCCCACTGTGCTGCCAAGTGAAGCCAGTCAGAATAACTGCATTAGCTTTACTGTTCTTTCTCAGCACATTTTTCCCACATGGGAACAATTAGGACAAACTCCCTCCAGATTATATTTTGAAATCCATTATATTTGCAGGAAAATAATAATAATAATAATAATCTTTTCCACCAAAGCATCTGTAGGCATCTACAGATTAACCTGCCTGATGTTACCAGAAGTGATAGGCTCTTAACCTCCTCAGCAGTTCCCCTGCATGGAAAGGGTTAATGCTCCCCAGGCTCTGACTTACACCTATTATACTCAAGTTTAAAAATAAGATGTGAAAGATGCATTATATAAGGCCAGTACTGCTATCCTGCCCATCTCCTATTTTGGAATTAAAGATCATCATTGCTCACATCAAAGGGGCTGGGTGAGAATAAAAGAAAAGACAGGAACAATGAAAATAGCTACCCGACACGAACCAGATCAAAGGACCAGGCACAGAAAATGAAGAGCTAGGGGGTCCTTTAATTACTGTCCACATCCTCCAAGTCATGTGGTGAGAAAGAAGGGAAAAAAGTTTTGAAGGCCACTGGGTTTTGTCTTGCTGTGGCTCCTGTTTCCACAGTCTGTGCCAGTTCCCTACAAACTGCTCTGCTTTTTATTTTTTAAAATTTTTTTCTTCATTTTATTAAAGTCAAATAGGACTCCTGGACTCCAAAACTCCTCCCTTATGCCAGGAGGAGGAGAGGGAAGGAGGGGTAAGAGGGGCAGTAGTAGAGATAGTCTGTAGCAATTGCCTGAAACAATTTCAGGAGGACTGCTCCAGGCAGCGCCCCGGGAGCTGCTTTGGGAAGGAGAGCTCTGGCTACCTGAGGCTACTCTTTATTTGCCGGCCTCCCGGGTTGAGAAAACTTCAAATTCACATAGGGCACTGCTCCATGGGGCAGCAGATCAAACCTGGCTACTAGCTGTTTGAGCTCAGCAGCAGAAAAAAGGATTGCTCTGGGACTGAGCATAAGTAGAAGCATGATTAAACTTCAAACATACATCCCCCACCCCTCCCCTTTTTTTTTTATATACACAGCAGACAGTTATGGCTAATATTTCGATATGGACTTTAAAAATACGCTGCAAATAACTTACTCCAGCCTGCTGGCTGCAGGCTTAAAAATAATAAAAATTTAAACTAGCTATATTATTGCAGTGAAGTCAAATGTTCAGATTTACCTTTCATGGATCATTAAGGGAATGTCAAGTTATTTAAAAGGATCTCTTTTTATTTAACTCAGCCCTCAAGACTAAAATTCACATATTTGACCATTGACTGTAGTGACACCCATCATACCATTTACTTCCTTCTATTTATATTTCAAATGTGGTGCATTTCTCTCTAATTACTCCTGACTTATGTTTCACGGAATTACAGAATAGCCAGTGTTGGAATGGACCTCAGGAGGACATCTAGTCCAACCTCTGAATGTTTATTTTTAAAAAGACAGAATAAAACATGTCATAAGGAAGTAATAGAACAGGGATTCAAAAATTGATGTGGAAGAAGCTGACCAAACCTTCTAGGAAATAACAGTACTTTGCACTATTTAAAATATTCTGGAAAAGAAAAGCTCTGTGGTGTTCCCAAGAAATTGTATTTGCTAATATAGATGCTAGCAGTGGGCACAGACAGAAGTCACTGAAGAGCAAAATGCATTCCTGTCTCAGGTCAGTTTGCTTGGGTTTATGCTGTAAGCCAAACTAGAGCATGAAAAGCATTCAAACAGAATTTTATAGACTTTGAAGGAAGCTCATGTCACCAAGACAACATCTAGGAAAGGGGAACATAGGATACAAAGGCATCCTTCTTCCCATCCTATTTACAACTTGGAAACTCCTTAAACAAGCAGTAAGGATGATCTTTTAAGAGGCAATTTAGCCTCCAAACTCCAATGAGTGCCAAGTTACTTCATCTTCTTTCTGATGAAAGTTGCCTCCATTGCTTCCTGCTCTTGGACACTAACATGCAGTGAACAGCCATTCTCAGGAGGCCAGCTGAGGACTAAATTAAGCAGATATAGACTACAAAGCTGCTTTCCAAAGTGGGCATCATGCCTAGGCTCTACATCTAAGCAGGATGCTAGGTATGTGTACCAAGTTCCAGTTAGCTGTCTCACAAACATCCGTGTTGGGAACCTTGCCCAAACAAGCCTTCAAAGCTCTGGTGGCTCTGGTGGGATCAGCATGGGAGCAGTGGGACTGGGACGTGTGCCTCCTTGTTACAGGTCTCACATTACCCATTTAGATAGCCTTTTGATTGAGAGAGCTTCCCTTTTGGGCTTAGCCCCAAATGCCAAGAACAGATGAGATGGTTTAAGGAATTCTCCAGGTAAAACATGAAAAGGTTGCTTAAGATCCAGCTTCTGACGAATAGCTGCACTCAGGGAGCCACAAGGGCTAGGGAAATAAACATGGTCAATTAAATGAACTGATTGAAAAGAAATCAGAGATCCCTCCGGGGAAAATCTGAGATGTGGTCATACAGCCACTGCAATCTTTTTGGAAGGTGGTAAATGGGGCAAAAGCTGGGAAGAACTGGAGTGCCTTACTCATTTGGCAAAAGGTGATTGCCATAAGGAAGGGAATAATCTTTAAAGGAAATAAAATACAAAGAAAAATCCATGATGGGTTCAAAAGGAGGCTCAACCAGCTCACTCAAATTCTCTTGAAACCTCAGCACTGAGTAGAGAATTCTAATGGGAAAATACAGTAAAGGCTCTTCAGCAAATGTTCTGTCCTTTCCATAGACTGTCCCACAAAAACCACTGGTAGATGCAGAGAGATCTTCCAAAACCCTCCAAGATGAATTAACACGAAGGAATTAATTGGAGTACAAGCTAATAGGGATGGTGCAGAATAAGATTCACTTTCTTTTATCTCATTAGAAAAACACTTACATGCTCATTCATTGGAGAGAATAATTTACGGGATAGTTCAGCTGTTTTTGATGCATTTGCTCAGACAAGCTCAAGAGACAGTGGGATCACCAACAGGACTGCCAGAAGTTAAAGATCTGCATGGAGAGCTATCTCCACTTTGTGCCTTGCCTTTGCATCTCTGAGAGCCCAACTGGTGCTGCCCAAGCTGGTGGTGCCATGGTGCTGCCCATGGTGTGCTTTGTCTGGGCCCTGGGCTCAAGCTCAGACGTAACTGGAGCAGGCTGAGCACACATTCTCTCCTAGATAAGGCGTCTGGAAAGGCCATAAATGTGAATGTGGGCTATTGAGACAATGCCAGCATATCTAAAAATCAGAGTAATGAGCTCAAGCTGCCGTCACTAGGAGCACGTGTCCCTTTTCCTGTCTCACTTTCTGGAAACCCACGGGTATTCCTGCAAAGGGAGGGACATCCTAAAGTGGTCAGTGACTCTAACCCAAGCAAAGGGCATCTTGCAGAGCTAACTGAGTTATTTACCCAGGAACTCAAGCAACATTTGCTGTTGGGATTGTGGAATTCTTATTTTGCCTGTGGAAGTTAATCACCTGGTTCTCATTTAACTTTGTTAGAACAGAGCACTACTCATTAAGCCTTTTCAACCTGCATCAGAAACAAAACTCAAACTTCACATTTTGTTTTTCCTCAGAAGGTTCAATCACAGAGTAATTTAGTTTGGAAAGGACATATGGAAATCACCTCTTTATAAACTGTTTCTCAAAGTCTTTTTTTTTTTGCTACCAGAAGAAGGTCACTAGTCATTTTCAATTTTTTTTTTTTTGAGGGTATTTTACAAAAAAATAATTCTCTAATAGGCAAGCTACTGGAAGCCCATCTCTCACTGGGTAGAGAAGACACTACTGGACCATGCTTCCTAGAAGCAGGACATTTGCCTTCCATGTCTATTTCTATGACAACATCTCAGAAATCATGAGACAGCCATCAGCGTTGGAAAAGAAAGCAGAACTGCCTGGCCAAAAGCACAGGAAAGTAAAATTAAGTAGATGTATTTCTTCCTTCTACTAAGTTTTGGACTTTTTTAAGAGTGGATTATATTACCCTCTGATGAAGTTCATTTAATCTTACACTTCCCACCTCTTTTTCTGAGTCAACTATCTTAGCCTGTGTGTTTCAATTTAGTTGCTGCTTCCAGATCCACTCTACCTTTTTCCAGTCTATTCCCCCTCTCTCCTCTCCTCGTGACATTTCTCATCTTCCTCTTGGCAGTTCCCATCCTGACTCACATCCTCTGCTCCCATTTCCAGTCTGTCACTCTAACCTTTCTCTGGAACACAACCCATCAGCTTCCCTGATTTCAAGACCTTGCTTACCCTCTTTCCATCCTTTCTACATTGCTGTCATCTCCATGGCCAGAGCATACAAGTCTATCCCTTCCTGAAGTCATTCACTTCCTCACCAACTGCTTTGTCTACCAGCTCTGTGAACCCAAGACCAGGGACAATGGGGGGCTATAAAAGGAATGTAAAAGAGAGCATCAATGAATGGCAACGGAGAGACTGCTGCCCACACAATGAAGATCTAGGAAAAAAACCAAAAGCCAAAAATTGTCAAAATTACAAGAGGACCTAGGTGAACTTAATACATGTTGAAAGATTAGGGGGAAAAAGTTAAAGATTATGTGCTTCATGAAAGCACTATTGGTCAGCTAACACTCCTTGAACCTGGCACTATCAGAGATGAGAGAACAATTTCACAAGTCTTCTGCACACTTGCATACAACTAAAAGACAAAGCAGAACTCTGATGCTTCTTAATGTCTGTTCACACTTCTGCAGTACTTATGTTCACATGGCTATCTCAACATAAAGTAACTGATGCCTTACTGAACATGCCTGCTGGTCCTGTATGAGATATATACTCTATATATGATCCTGATCATTTTTGTGCAACACGTTTTCTCAATACCTTTAAGTTTTTCAATTCTAAAACATTTTTAAAGATTCATGTGAGATTCCTAATACAACTATAAACCTGATCAAATCTGCAGCCAACCTGATCATTTCCCTTTGAGTTTAACTTGGATATATTCCTGCATGCTTCCACTGAATCAACTTAAAATAACCTGGTGAATTTCCTCCATATTCTCCAGGGCAGGTGTGGTGTTCTGGCTGTGACTTGAGTGAAGCTCTGTGAATTATATGGCAAGAACAACCCCATTGTCAGAGCAGTCACCTGAAAACCACGCTAATACCTTGTGATGCTGGTAATAGGTGTAACACACATCCAGGAATGGAAAAAGACCTGGGTTGCAAGGCCACACAGGCCTGTACAAATGTAGGGAAAAGCAAATGCTCCTGGGAAAGCAGGGGTTGTTTCACTCACAAATGTCCCAAGTTCTTCACAAAGGAATAGAAATAATTTTGGTGATGCTTCCTTCTCTATTCTTCCCTTTTCTGCTTCCCTCCATGCCGATATTTCCCCTCTCACTGCTGCCTCCCTTGCAGCTTCTACCCTTTTACTACTCTCCTACCTTCACTACTTTGAGAATTCACCCAGCTTTTCCTCTAGTGTGTCCTTTATCTCCCTCTGTACATTTAAAAGTCAGGATGTGGCAAAACAAGCACACAAATTTGTTTCCCAGCAAACTGCTGAGGAGGTGTCTTTAAGGTATCTGAACTCACTCTGGTATTTGTGGGCTGCCCCACAGCCTCCTTCCCTCCGTCCTCAGAGGTACCGGCCCTGCTGTGCCCCGGTACAGTGCGAGCCACCTGCTTCCCACCCCTGCCTCCCCTCACCTTCCCCTTCACCACCCCCCACTGCAGCCCCTGGCCCCTCTGCACCCCACAGACACGGGTGTGGGCCAGGAGCACAGCTCCCACCTCAGCATGGGGAGCGCAGCGTGTCCGTCCTGCCGCGGTGGCTCCGCCGTGCCTGCGCCTCGCAGCCGGCACCCGCACTGGGGTGACACAGCACAGGAAAACCCACAGCCACCAACGCGCCTCGGCCTGCAGAGCACAGCCAGCCGTGCTCTTTGTTTCGGTTTGAAGTTAAAACCTGCCCCCTTTTCATTTCAGGAGCTGGTTCACGAGAGACCAGCTCCTCCAGCTGCCTGTGACTGCCAGTGCCCTACAGACTGGCTCACACCCCAAAACTCAGCATTGTGTCTTAGCACAGGAGTAATTTTTAAAATCTTTCCAGCAGAAGCTGTTTTTGTCCTTTCCCCACGTCCCTCCCAGGCAGGGCTGGTGGCTCAGCCCAGAGAGAGTGCTCCATGCCAGCAGAGCCTGGCAGCAGCCCCACTGGCAGCAATGTGCCTTAGCACAGAGGAGCACAGAGGTGGGCAGGTGCTGAGTGGGTGCACCTTATCTCCATGAATTTTACTCATTTCTATCTACCCAAATGACCTCACAGTACTTTTGCACTTGTTTTTCACACTGCTGTCAGCACTTCTGAGACAACAGGCTGAGCACACTCGCCAGACTGGGTGGAGGATGAAAGGGTGCTACCAAGCACTGCTCTAGTCTAAAAACATCTGACTGCCTAGGAGCAGCTCACCAGCTGTATTTGAGGTAGAGAAGGACAGTATCACCTGCCAGTCATACCACAGTGGCTAAAGAGACAAGACCACATTACAGTTGTGGGTTTAATTATACTGGAACCTTAAACACCAAAGAGGAGAGGTTGGCAACAGTAACCCAGTAGGCTCTCAAGTCTGTAAGAAAAAAGAAAAAAACCCTTTTTTTCCACACAAGGAATCTCTAATCTGAGCCATGTCCCTGCCAAAGTTGATCAGCAATGGTTGTGTTTGCATTAGGTCAAAGTATTTACATGGTTCCTTCAAGAAAGTCATCTTTCTTCACAGCTGACTTGTCCCTTTCATAACCAGTGGTCATGACAAGGCAGATTACCAGCTCTTTCAGCAGAGGAGACCTACTAGTCTGTTTGATAGGATATCAGGAAACCCTGCTCCTGCCCAAACAGACAGCACATGTTCCACCCTTTCACTAGTTGGGAAGAAATCCCATGAATCTGGCCCACACATAAAGAAATCTTCTGTTGCCATTCTGAGGAAAACATGACAGAGTTCTAGTGAAAATCCCAACTTCTTCATGATTAGATAAACCACAGTGTCTTACCTCAATAAGGCCCATTCATTTTCCTAGCACATCCGTACATACACTTGTTCCAGGATGGGATCCAACAAAATCACTGCAAAAGTGGGTTGGTTAATTTTTATTTCCCTGGTTAGGGCTGGGTTTTTTTTTTCCTAGCCAACGTTTGATCTCTCTGGCACTACAATACTGCTTGCCTTCCCACCCTACACAGTGCCTATATGGGAAGAAGAATTCACTGCTAGAGCTTGCAAGGTTCATTTAAGATATACAATAAGCTAATACACTCTGTTAAGTCTTAGAGAACGATTTTTAAAACAAGCAAAGAAACGTCCTCCATTAAAGAAAGAAAACTCTAATGTGGGAAAAAATGCCCGTTTAGGTCTGTGGTGTCATGGTTCACAGGGGAGGCTTTTCCACCCTCAATACTAATTATGAGCTGGGCAAGATACAGCACTATACATTAAGTATCTGATCATGCAGAAGACCTTTTTAAATGGTTTACTAGCTATTAGGTATCCTGCACTCTACACACTATGCTGACATAAGATTTTACTGCTTGCAGATGCAATTGCCAAAGACTAAAAGGGTTTATTTACTCAAAACACACAAACTATACTACTACTCCCGAACACTGTATTGGGGAGAATCCCCTTAAAAGAGAAGAAAGATTTCTGGCTGGCAAGTTGCTAGTGAAAAAGAGCCAAACTGGCTAAACTAAGCCTGCAAAGCAACTGATACAAAAATACAAATGGCATCAATCTCTGTCTTCCTCTACATATATCTTGAGCTGCAGGGTTGTGGTGGGGAGCAGGAGAGAAAGAGGGGCTGCAGAAATGCCCAGTGTGTGGGCACTGCACCACTCAGTCCCCTGGCAATCCCCTTCCCTGGTGTCACTGTGTGCTGGCTTTGTGGGCGAAGCTGACTGCTCGTCACCGGTAGCCAGCAAGCACACAGCCTGGCGACCTGGAAAAGCCATTGATTTTCCCTGTCCTTCAGAGCACGCTCTGCTGAGCCTGGAGCCGCGTGCTCATAACTTTAAGGGGGCGCGTTTTATTTAATTGTGCTTTTTCTTGGCCTGAATTTCCCCCAAAAAGCTGAAGAGGGCATGTGCTTATTATCTTTTAGTGCAGCATGTGCTCGGTGCAACCTGAGCTCTTCGGATACTTCGGTCTGAAAAATTAGAAAAAAAAAAAAAATTAATTGCGAGGAAAAACAAGGCTGCTCTGCGACTTTGATTCAATCAATTACCATTATCTTCCAGCGCAGCCCTCCCCGCCGCCCCCGGACCGGTTGTGTTTAAGTTTCTCTGCCAGTCGCGGCCCCGCAGCGCGCTGGCGCTGCCGGCTGGCTCCCGCGCGGGGCTCTTATCAGCCGCTCCCAGTCAGCGCCGGCCCCGCACAGCTGGCAGGGACC
>VYXF01004468.1:1147549-1150049 GCA_013397295.1 Polioptila caerulea
CCCAGGCCGCCCGCGGCCTCCCCCGGCCGGGCCGGGCCCTGCCGCCCGCCGCCCCGCGCCCGAGCCGTCTGAAGAGAGGCAGGAACAAAACCGCAAATTTAGATTAATAAAGCATTTGTTGATTCTACAGAAACTTAGCAGGCCCCTAAGAAATCCACCAGAGACCTGTGCAGCTCCAGTAATTTTCTGTTATATTATCTTTCTTGTAAAATACTTCCCCAGACAGAGCCCCCAAAGGGGCTCAAATATCACTGTGACTAACCGAAATCAATGTGCACTCACCTATTGACATTTTTACATAGTTTTTGGATTTAGTATCCGGCCCAAAACACAATCAAATCTTCTGCCAAGGAAATAACAGGCACTTAGCTAGTCAGCTATTAGTGTTACAAAGGAAAAAATGTGGGCACCCAAGGGAGATGGGAGAGACGGCATTGACGTCAGGGGTAATTGGGTGTCTGAGAGAAATTGCCAACGGCTGGCCAAAACCCCCAGAGGCCCACACAAAGCCGAGCTGCAACTCTAATAAAGGAAAGTAAATTCTAGAAAGGGGCTTTGCTGCAAAGAAGCCTAGCAGGAACCAAAAATATCTCCCACATACACAAACACATACACACAAATAAAAAATACAAAATACGGTTAGGAGCTCTCTTTTGCACATCTGGTTTAGGCTAAAGTGCTTTCTACTCTTTTTTATTTTTTTTTTCAGGACCACATGGATTTTTATGTTGCACCGTATGTTCAACATCTATTTTTATAAACAGAATTCAGGGCTTTAAATAAGCTTATTTTTAATCATGTGCCTTTAAACTGCAATCTCTCTGGCACCATTAAAAACAGTTTGGTCTTTTCTTCAAAAATTCCCGAACTTCCCAGGAGATTGACAAGTACAGTGGAGCCATTGGAGGGCCATGGCTAAGGAGCTGTCCGACTGGTAAAACTGTGTTTGCACACCCAACACCTCTCCATCACCTGTACCTAGCTCTGTGTTTCAGCGACAAAACTCCCTTCCCATTCCCTCCTCCCCTCATGCAGGAAACCTGAGAGAAAAGATTTCAGATCAGACACCCCAGAAGTGTCTGATTGCGGAGTTTAGGGAGGACCTGAAGGTCATAGCCTATTATTTCCACTCATCCAGATCCCTGTCATACCAATACAGACCCACTGTCCACCTAACATTCCACCACAGATGAAGAATAAAGTGGATTTGGTCCATTCTTACCAAGACCAATGTGTCTTCACCCCCTTCTCCTCCCCCCAGACTTCTATTAATATGCCTCATACAATGAGACTCAAACATCTCGTCACTAAATGCATGGTAAAACTCAGACTGGTATTTTCCAGCATGATAAACTGCTTTGTATCTTCTACACAAAATGCAAAAATGTTTTTAAAATAGGTGATTTAGAGTTTCAGTGAAGTTTCAAGAATAACAAGATGATTAAGAACTTAAGAGGTTCAAATCTGCTATTACACCTACCTGTGTCCACATCATAACTATCATCATCTGGAATCTACGGGGGGTCCCTGTAAGCCCATCAAGTGAGTGTTAACAATTTCACTTACAAGCTGCCTTTCACCCAACCAAAGAGCAGAGGAGGCAGAATCAGGGTAGAAAGAGGCTGAGGTACAAACAAAATGGCCACACACAAAGCACAAAGGGCTCCTTAAGCACTACCGCACCAAGGGCATAAAGAAGTCTTTAACAATACACATATAAAATAGAGCTAAGTTTGAAAAGATCAGAAGTGCTTGATCGTAAAATTGCATTGCAGAGAACAAAATGATTATTGCTCTCAGAGAAGGAAGAGGGCTATTAACACAAATAAACTCTCTAAGAAATGTAAATACAAAAACCTACACAGAAAACAGATGCTAACTAAAATATATCCCCAGACTTTGGGATGTAAAGGTGAAATTTCTTCATCTCTTGCTGGTGAGCCCAAGTTTTGCAGATGATGCCATTGATATGGAAGGGGATTTGGAAAGGGGAATGTGGGCCAGCAGGGCAAAGGGGGAGTGGTGTGGGGGGAGAGCATCTCCACTAGTTCCATTATTTCTTGATGGCAAATCCACAAGCATTGCTCAGGCCTCCAAGTGTTAGATAGGAGAGGCAGGCATTCTTCCCCCTTCACCTTCTACAGTGCTCACAGTTCACCAGAGAAAGGGCAATTAAAACCACTGGACTGGCTCAGTAATACCATGGCCCTGACAGCACTATCAGAAACACTCAGCAAGTAGTTTCTAGCTGACGTTCACTTACTTAACAGTTCTATTGTGCAGATTTTGCAATGAAAGCCTTTTTCAGAATTCTACCTTAATTTCTAAGGAAATATAACAACACATCCTGTAGCAAAGTAAGTACATGAGCATGATATACAAATTAAATTATTCACACCAAAGCACAAAATAAGAGCAGCCATTCCTTTATGCTCAATTAAAGCGGTATATGAGTAATAAATGCAAAATGCCATAATATTAAATATTTGTATCTAGATAA
>VYXF01004468.1:1155049-1158421 GCA_013397295.1 Polioptila caerulea
CCACCTATTTGCAGCAGCATAACAACAAAATGCTGCCTTCAGCCTGAATAGAAATTTATCTCAGACAAATCTAAAGATGCTTCCAGCGGTGCTGAGGGTCAAATCATTGTAGTTTTGCCTCTTGTATTTTGGAAAATCTCAAGCCTCAGCACACAGGTGGAAGGTGAATGAGGTAAATCACAGGATGTCTTATTCTGACACGTGAAAAGAGGAAGAGAAAACCCACTTGGGGATGGGGAGTAGGAATACGAGATAAGCAGGACAGCCAGTTACCCTTGACAAGTGTGCAAGTGAGCTGCCTGCCCCTCCAGGATCTCCAAACGCTTTAAAGGCAAGAGATAGTTACAGGCCACCAGAACATCTTCCACCTAAAATACCTTTGATTTACAGGGAGGGTCCCACATACCCTAAAAGACAAATAACATCTTGGTAACTCAGACCCACCATTTATTTCAAGTTTTCTGCTCCCTGTAAAACCAGAGAACACATACTTAGCTTTACTCTTCCAGAGACTACACTGAAAATGTCAGAAAACAGGACAAGCTAGCTTATAAATAATTGCAAAGCCCCTCCTGAAAAGGGCTGAGAGGGAGGTGGGATGAAAGCTTCCAGCCAGGAAAGCTGTGACTGCCAAGGAGCAGAACAGAATAAGGACAAGGACAGTGTGTGATATCCCAGCTCCATCTGTACACAGAAATGAAAGGCATTGAGGAAAATATCAGTGCAGCTTATGGCAGGCATTCCCAGGTGTGGGAAAATCCTCTGGGGAAGAGCACCATCAACAGAAAATACAGCAGACCTTATAAGAGACAGCTGACGTGGCAGATCCTACAAAAGCTTGTCTGCAGTATCTGAGCGTCTTTTGTTCCCTAGCCCCATTCTTTCACCTGGCAGCTCACAGATTAAAAGACCTGAGAGATGTTCCTGTCACAGAAGACTTTCCTCAAAAGGCTCCTAAAAGGAGGAGGGACCAGGGTAATGCAGGGTCCACTACAGGGGATGCGTGGCAGTGGAAGCTTTACCCTTCTAATAACAACTCTCCTACTTTTCTGGAAATTCTCCCTAACCCTATCCCCTCGCTACCTGCAGAGTGATAACAAAGCCAACATTGTCCATCAAGTCTCAATCTGAAGTGACTCAGTTATTCTCAGGAGCTTTGTGTTCATTTTTTCAGCCTGGCATCGTAAGAAAACAAGGTTTATGTCATCATATTGCCTGTCATATGTCTTAACTGTTTGTCCCTTCCTATTAACTTTTGAATCACATCGTACTGGGGATACAGGGCTATGAGAGAAATTGAGTTTCTCGGATAGAAATTGAGTTTTTCTAGGATCAGCAAACTTGCCTTTGATTGGGTAGGGCAGAGACCCCAGTCCATGTCTCTGCTGAGAGAAAGGCTCAGAGCAGAGTCAGCACTTATCCCTGCTCTTGGGCCTGTCCCAGGCAAGCAGCACACGTGTGTCACTCGGCTGGACAGCACCGCTCATTCCACTTCTTGTCCTGCTGGTAGGCAGAGGATGGGAAGGGGGGATGAGAGTGCTCTGTGGGGAATGGGGTCGGGTGGAGGGCTGAGCTGGACTTCAGTGGAGAAACACATCATCGCAAGTCTGGCCTCATACTCAAGAAAACTTATTTTCTCTGCCAAATTGCCTGTAACTTCATGACACATCATCAAGGACAAATGACAATATTTATCAAGTACTCGCTGTATCGAGAATGTAGCCACACACAAAACAGCAACCAGTGGGAGAGTTCATCCATTAGATTTGTTGCTGCAACTTTTTGTTCCCTTTTGCCTAAGCAATGGAAAAGTCATGTTGAAGTCAATTTATTTCCTAATGTCACCACTTTCTAGGTCTGCACAATTAATGCAGGGTTTCTTGAAACAAGTAGAAAGCATGTGATGAATCAAATGTGAGCAGTCAGGAAACAGCAGTCCCACAAGACCACAACACTTGGCTCTGGAGTCAGTTTGTGACATTGGTTACAAGCAGCTATACACCCCTAGAGTGCTCTGCAGAGGCATTTTTCTGTATCTACTGACCAAACTATCCATTTTTAAGGAAAAGTGAAGGAACAAAAAAAAGTCCCTTTTTTTGCTGTAGCACCACATGGTAAATTTCATTCGTCCCGTCCCAACTGCTTCTAGTGACAGTGGAGTGTTTGTCTGAATTTTTAACAGATGTTTCTAAGTACTCTTGTCCACTTCTGTCTCCTGAGGATTTCTGCAGTGGGATAGCTCTAGATAGTAATACAAGCAAAGCTTGTAAGAGGCTCTGGGGATAAATCTGTAGACACTGCATCTAGGATGGGTGTGGGTATGGGTCCAAGCCTTATGAAACTTTGTAAATATTCTCTGAAGAATAGCAATCTGGACTGACCCTGCCTGCAGATGTTTTTGAGCTTACCAGCCCCATAGCAAAAAGCAAAGCAGCTTACAGATAACTGCAACACTCGTGAAACAGCCCAAGAGTGGGGCTTAAACTGTTTGAAATTTATAAAGCAGGGGTATACTGGAGCAGAACAGAATAATGCAAAGGATGATGTGTGATGGTGTAACTCAGTTTCAATTCAAAATACCAAAGATACTTCAAAGGGGACCAGTCAGGGCTGAGGCAGAATTTCCCAGATGTCAGATTGCCCTTGGGAGCAAGCACACTGGATACACTTGACAGGTGTGAAGGTACTCAGAAGAAGTCACTCAGAACACAAACTGCTTAAAAAAAAATGGAATCTCTGCTTTCATATTTAAAGAAAGTGAGCATCTTGCGCTAACGCCTGGCAAGGAGGCAGTGACGTCTGCCTGAGTTTGTACACAGCCTGAAACAATCAGCTAAAGCATGCTCATGGCTGCTAGTTTACATTATCGAAATGGAACCAGAGCTGTTTAATTCCAAAATGAAATCTATTAAAGCTATTGTCAGTGTTTCACAGCAGTTGAAACTGTTTTTTAAAAGGTCAGTCTACTAGCTAGAGAGTGAAAACAAGCAAGGCGGCTGTGCCAGCCCTCCAGACGTGGCTGCATCCTGCAGTCTGGTTTTGCATTCCCTTAAATGTCGGGCAAGAAGCAGCGGCGGGGTCTCAGCGGAGCCGGCCTGCCCTGCCCGCCGCGGGGGACAGTCAGAGGAGGCTCCAGTCCTGCAGGGACAGTCGGAGGGGTCTCCAGTCCCGAGGGGGACAGTCAGAGGAGGCTCCAGTCCTGCGGGGACAGTCGGAGGAGGCTCCAGTCCTGCAGGGACAGTCGGAGGGGTCTCCAGTCCCGATGGGGACAGTCGGAGGGGTCTCCAGTCCTGCGGGGGACAGTCGGAGGGGTCTCCAGTCCTGCAGGGGACAGTCGGAGGGGTCTCCAGTCCTGCAGGGGACAGTCAGAGG
>VYXF01004468.1:1165732-1220642 GCA_013397295.1 Polioptila caerulea
TTTTTTTAACCCATTTATTATTTACTTAGATTTCAGTATGCTGAGAAACAAACCTGCCCTATGTAGACCCCCACAATCCTCCCTCTGCTGTACCATGGCATGTTACCCTAGCAAACAAAAATCTGAAGCAGGAGGAGAAGGGGAGGTGGAGCTCCGGCACCCCTGGTGCCCCAGAACTGTTGCATGAGGTGCAGGGGGATGTGGGCAGGCTCCAGCTCCCAAATGCAGCTCCTGGGAGCTCCCATGGCCAGCACCCAGCACAGCTCATACTTCACAGCATTTGAGGTGCTTTGGTCTCTGTGCATCTCTCCATTGTTGATGCAGCAAAGGAAAGAGCCTGGCTTCTCAGCCAGCCAGAGGCAACCTGTACAAGATACCAAAGGGCAGGCTTCCTTTAAGAGGCCTCATTTGAAACATGCACCCACTTTCTCTTTTGTCTATTTCCATGCATATCTGCACTTACATTGCAGGCTACTTTTTGAACTTGATAAAAGCAGGTAAAAGAACTCAATTAAAGTAGCAAGAATGAAACAGTCCCTTGCCAATACAAGCAGGCTAGCTTGTCTTCCTCAGCTCCTCACTGGGCCATATGTTTAAAAATGACAAGGAAAATGGTCTTCCTGTGTGAAAAACATATGCTACTTGAGGAAAGACATCATCATTGCTAAGAAATTTTGTGCAGCCTCAGAATGCATAGCCGGGCCATCCACAGAGACTGCTGGCTATGTGGGTGCTGAGAAAGGGGTGGAGAGAGCTCATTGCCTCCCTCCTGCCAGGGCTTTTGGTGACATGCAACCACAGCGCCCGCAGCCGTGCTGGCAGCGCTCCTATCTGCACACGCAGTGCCTGGTGCCGCGTCCCTCGCCGCCATCCCCGGGGGCCCCGGCACAAAGGTGGCCGTGGCGATTTGCAGGGGATGGCGCCCGGCACACTGGCACACTCTTATCAGCGAGCACACTGCCCAGCTCCGCGCCCGCCCGCTCGGGGACACCGCCGAGCAAATCCCCAGCTGGGTGTTTATGGCGAGCAGGCATTGTTTGAAATCCGCGTGTGCCCCTGCCATAAATCCTTACAGGCACTGGCATGCCTGCGAAATCCAGGAGAGAGGGAGGAAGGAGTGCTGAGGCTCAGCCCCAGCGATGCCTCGCCGTGCCGAGGGGCTGAGCGCGGGGTCTCACCTACCTTTGCCTGCGGGTGACCCTCCGATCTGACAGGTGAGCAGCGCTGGTGGGGAGCACCACACTCGGCACAACTTTGTCAAACATACGCAGTACACGACACGCTGCACTGAAGCACATTTGCCATGTGCAGGGGCAGAGCCAGCCCTGGTGCCTCAACACACACTGCACGGGATGTGCTGCGAAACCTCGGCGTGGCCAGGGCTGCTGTAGGCCCTGTTTGACATGAAATTTGCAGCTGTGCTTCTGTTTGTCTTCAGGTCCCCATTCAGACGTGGGAATGTGCTTTGTGCTCTACACGATAAATACGTATTTCACTGAGCACCTGCACAGCAAGCCAGTCAGCACAGCTCCTTATCAGCACACTGATTTTCTGGCACGTGCAAGCAGAAGTCCTTGAAAAAGCCTCTCTTCAGTCTGGCTGGGAAACTCCAGGTAAACTCAAATATCACCTGTGTGGCAACAGCAGTTGGGGAGCCAGACCCCAGACCACCCCTCCACGGGTACCCCTTCATCGAGGTGGGGTTTCAGAGCTCTCAGCACGGAGGGCACAAATACTGACTGCAGGGAGATGTGCAGCACCTGGGCAGTGGCCAAGGTGGCTGCCGAGCCCTGGGGAGCCCTGCGCTGTCCCTGCACCTGGAGAGGGGACATCTGTGACAAACTAAGGACAGGAGCCTGTGCTTGCAGCCCTCCAAGTGATTGACAATAAAAACACTGCCCCAGTGCCCATTTTCAGATCGGACAGCGAGAACTGAGGACTCCAGGGAAATCCATGTTTTTACAGTTTGTGATACTGTTGAGCTTTTCTAGTGCCCATTTTAAAACACTGCTATGACCTCTGGAAAGAAGGGAAACTGCATTTCAGCACGACAACGCAGAAAAGAACAAAGAAAAAGGAAACTTGTTATTTTTTTAAGCTTGAAACACTAGTCAGGTTAAGAGAAAGGAGCAGAATTCTGGCAAGGACAAGAGCACTCAGACTGAACCACAACACAGTAATTAGGGCCAGTAGGTCATTAGACACACAGCTGTAAAAACTAGGTGTATAATTAAGTTTCCACACTGCTTTTTCACAACTGTATTTCAGTTTCTTTTGTGGAGGACAATCAGTAATTCATTAATTTAAAGATGCAACAACAGCAGCAGCAAAAAGAGAGGAAAATATCTGACTTGCCAATCAGGTACAACCAAAGATTAAAATTTTGTGAAGGGCTGATTTTGGAAATGTATATAAGACATCTCTCTTTGTCAGTGGGAAGTAAAAAGTGCCACCTGACAAAAACATTCATGAGACATCGTCACTTGTTGACAAGCTGCTGTATATGTGTTTCTGGATAAGCATCCCACAAATATGGTTGCATGGCAATTATAATTCTTGTAGCAGGTGAAATAAAAGAAAATGCAAAATTATACACTAGCACGAAACAGTTACAGTACCTCGTTTCAAATGTAAGCCTAGTGTACAAGTTACAGGGCATTTAAAAGGAGCAACTGCAAGACTTTAATTATAAACTAGTTCCTACCGTACAGTAGTTTAGAAAAATCAGCTGCTTCCAAGCTGGCAAAATCCATATATAGCTCTGCTGCTGTTTGAAACAGACAACCTGTAAAGTTATCAACAACAGAAGAGGACCTCATGAAATGCTCAGAGACCCAGCCAAAACCTACTTCTGTCCACTTCACTGATGTGCTAATTTGCTTTAAAACACTCTACATTCACTTGAGAATCTGAGGAAACAACTTTACCTGAGACTATTCTGACCCATGCGAGGAAAAGGGTAGAGGAAGCAAAAATAAAACCGCAATAAAACACTGGAGATAAACCCAGAATAACAGAGGTGGGTTAAGCACAACAGCCAAATGACAAAGCTTGTGCCATTTAGCCACTTTTTGTCAGACAACAAACCACCTGGCACCAGCCACCAGACAGTGATATATCACAGAATAGTTGCTTGATGTAGGGAGCCTCTGGTGCTTGTCATAGGACACAGTAAGTTGTAAATCCACATGTAGTTCTTTACTCTTGTCACTAACACTGTAAAATAGCATTGTGCTACACCTACACTGTAACAGCAGCATGCAAAAACACAAATGAATACGTGAAAATGAAAGCCATCAGAACAGAGTTTTAAATTATCTATATGCCTTGGCTGTGTCTATAAAATAAGTAAGTCAATGGAAGGGCAAACAGTGGCCAGATGATTGTGGAGGGCTGGGTTCACAGGAGAAACTACATGGGACTTTCTTTCTATTAAGAATTACTTTGGGGACAGTAATATTAAATATAGTAAATATGTGAGCTAAAATACAAGTCTCTGTTAGACCATTGGTGTGTTATCATGTATTAAAAAAACCATCTAAAAAGTTGGTGGTACCTAAAAAATGGCAAATATTCTCTATTTAGGGGATAAGGGATACCAGTGAGTTTTAAATTTTAAAAGCTTAACACATCCAGTGTATACACTAGGTGTTTTATTTGCTCTCAGAGTATTTTTCAAGATGCTGCTCTTTAAGGAAAAAGTTTAAGGCACTGTTTCCAGGACTGCTGCAGGAGTGCTCATCTGTGGGGGCAAGACATTAGCCAGTAAGGAAATGTGATGTTCTTTTGGTACAAGCTGCCCCCATTTAGGCCCTTTTCAGATCCCTGTAGACACTGGGAACCTACAACCTGCAATCACAGACATCAGTCATGAGCAAAAGGTATAAAAGGCACCTAATTCTGTCAGAAAGAGAACATCTCTACTACACTGACATCAAAAGGAATGCCATGCACCTAGGCTACCAGAGATGTCTAGATTTCATCAGTGTTTTGTCCTCAAAGAAAAGAGTCTGAAATACATGAAAAAGCAAGGGGAGGAATGGCTGTTTGTTACTTCCCTACATGTCAAAGCAGCTGCGTTCAAACTGTATTATAACTTCAGCACGCTGTAATGAATTTCTAAGGGATTCCTGTGAAATAGATGGTTTATCCTGTTCTTTGGAGTGATCTCTTGTAATCCTGCAACACTCCTGAGCTACAATACCTTCCTAACTTCAGTATCCCAAAGGAAGTCATTAGTTATGTTGTATTATCAGCCTGGTGATATTATCACTACAAATATTACCTGTATTGATCTGGAGCCGTGTAGACATGACTGAAAGCCCTGCTTCAGATTAAGACATGAAAATCTAGCTTGCCAAGAGGTCAGGCACTGCATTACACCCTCAGGTGTGACAGGCAGGTATCACAGGGAAAAGGAGTGCAAGGGTAGCTAAGGACACAGGCAAATAGCTCTTTTTGTAGGGTAAAATCTTTAAATATAACACACTTTCTAATGTGGTCTTGGGTTTTCACCCAGGTGGTGCAAGTCTTTTTAGACAAACTGAACAAAGATACACATTTTGCATGCTTTCCTCAAAAATTCTCATGATTATCAGACCATGCATCAAACTGGTGTATCTGAAAGGATTGTTTTTTCCTCAAGGTAAAGTATGTGAATATCAAGCAATATTCCAGATTGTCTTCACGGAAACATTCTCATTCCAAAATATATGAGTGCAATCTTCCTATTTACTTTAAATCACTTCAGGACACTAGATTAAACTAAATAGAAAACAGACATTCTAGTTCTGGAACAAGGATTATCCTCACATGGAGACAATTAGCACTTATTTCATGTATATGCAGATAGTTCTATGGGACAAAATGTCTTTGTAAATCATCTGCACATGTGAAGACAGTAAAAGAAGACAAAATTATGCTACCTGTAATCAAGAATAGCAATGGGAATACTGACAAATTATTTTGATATATCCTTAAAAATACAATTTATTTTTCTTAGTCTCACTAAGAGAATTCTACACTGAGGATAAAAAAAAAAACCTGAGGTGTGAAAACACTGACTGAATTTACATGAATAGAATCACTAGGTTGCTATGTTTTAATGCAGATTTGCCTCTGGAAAGAAATTTCTCCTTTTCATAGCACTGCTGTCACCTGTCATAGCCTTACGTTCCTGCTCTGGAGTCCCCATCGGCAGTGCCCGCTCCCCTCTGCCAGCTGTGCCATTACAGCTGTTTGGGGACCACACAGGGAGCCAGACCCAAGCAGACATTTGGGCTAAGAGAGGCTCCTTTTGTGGGGCTCAGCCCCAGCACCATAAGCAGCTGTCCCAACAGAAGTGAGGAGACCGGGCAGCGATGGAGCAGCGGCCGCCCAGGGCGCTTCTGCCTTGACAAGGGCCAATGTCCACATGGGCCGTGCACTTCGCCTTCCAGTTTGGAAAACAAGAAGTTTTCTGAACACAGTTACAATTTCTTCCTTATTCCCCTGCAGCAGAGGGCCATGTGCAGAAGTCTCAGGCCAGTGCCGTGGCTGTCAGCTGGCTGGGAAATTACCCTGCAAGAAGTGGCCTTTCGATTTTACGCACTTTCAAGTTTGCAGCCCGTGTAGGGCTTAACTGAGAGTGCGGGGCAAGGAGCCCTGGGGGCAGGCTTAGGACTGCAATCCCTGTCCAACAGCAAGCATGGGAAAAGCCCGAACATCCTTCTGTCCTTCCTCCCAGCAAGCAGATGGGAACAGGAGCAGGGAGTCCTCCCCCCTGCAAGCCAGAGTGAGACAAGGGAGGGTGCTCTTGGGGTGGGAGTCAGACCAAGCCAAAGCCTCCACCTGACCCTCCCTCCCTTGCTGTATTTCATCGCCTCTATTTTTTCTTCACTGAGCATCATTTTACTTATGCCCAAAAAGAAGAGCAGAAAACAGACTAATTACAAAACAAATTAAGTGGCCAGGAGGAATATGCACTCAGGGGAGAGATGATGGGATACTGCTGCACCAGAGGAGAAACTAACCCTTCTGCCTTCTGCCAGCCTTGACCTACCCGTCTGCCGTAACAGCAACTGCCTAAAAATAATTTAGATGAGTGTGGAGGAAGATGTGATGGCAGAGTATTCAACTCTGGGAAGGTGAAAGATAAGAATCCCTGATTTAAATACATGTGAACATATCCTGCACTCCCCCTCCTAAGATTTTATTTAATCTTTGGTAAAATCTGCAAAGCTTTTTCCTCCCCCTGTAAATCGGCTTAGCGTGCTCTGCTGAGTACCTGCTGCTACCGCCGGCCATGCAGAGGCAGCCCTGGAAAAGCAAGGTATGTTGCAATTGTTCACACCGGTGCTCTGAGCTCGTTCTTACTTTACAGAAAGTAAAATCAAGATCAGCGTAGGCTGATGCCATCCTCACTTCCATAAAATTCAAAAGGCGATGTAATAATAACCTAGGGAGAATGCTGTATTTTTAGGGTGGGATTACAGAACTTGCACTATGAATTTTAACCTGAGGAATCATCATGTTTTTTTAGCGGTTCAGAGGCCTTTTTTTCCTGGGAGTTTTGCACACTTCAGACGTTTAGTTTTTTAATCTTCCTACATTTGGAGAGAGAGGGAAAAATACCTGCCTGAAACTTTTAGCATTAAAAAACCCCACAACATTTTTGTCTAACGTAATTACTGACAGATTCCAATTGGAAAGCTGTTGCTTTTATTTTAATTTTATTAAAGGAGTGAACAAAGGCTACCCAAGGCACCACAATAAAATTACATTAACTGTAAAATTACATTATTAATTCTTTAATCTCACTTGAGGCCTCAAGCTGTTGCTATGTCCAATTACCCAGCTAACCACCTGTCAGAACTGTAAAGCTAGTTTAACATTACCTCCAGGACAGTTGTGTGCCCTGTGTTCAGTCAGGTCTGCCAGTGAATCGAAGTCCTGCTGACAGTTATCGCAGGTGTAAATTGACTCATCCTCCATGTCTTCATCTTCCTCATTTCTCTCTTCCTGGCTCGTCACACTGTTCCTCTCTTCCAGGGCCCGGCTGTCCTTCGCTTCGCTCTCCAGCTCTCCTCCCAGGCCACCTGCCAACAGCAAGAACATCCTCTAAGTTTGAGAGGTCTGAAAAATAAGAGCTTTAAGAAGGATGTTGCACTTATTAAGATACATTTAATTACAGCCGCTCTCACATTATTCCCGACACCTTTCATTATATTAATGTGGTTTTCATATCATGTGGTGCAACAATTCTCTACTGTATTCTCTGCTGCTTAGTGCGAATCCTGCAAACACTCTCTCCTAATCTTCTCTGGTGGGTGTATAGCGGGAGCCTCTAACTCTGTCATATAAAGTTGTTAGTGTTTTATCACTTAACCAGATTCTCAAAGCTTTAAAAATTGGCAAGATTAATTACAGCCCGCAAAGAAAAGGCATGTGCTGAATTTTAATTCTCAGTGCTCTCCTCTTCCCACCGCCCCCAAGCCCCAATATTAGTAACAACAAGCGAAAAAAATGCTCTAGCTGAATATCCCAAAGCACACACATACCCCAGGACATGAGAGGTCTTGCTGAACTAATGAGAGGCACTTGGTTGGGCAGATGAGCCTGACATTGTGCTGACCTAGCTGAGAGCAGACACAGCACATCTGACCTTCAGGTCTCTCTGATATTTTTTATCTTGGTCTGTGGCCAGAGTGTGGGCTAGCACATACATCTTTGCCAACCTCCCCAAGTTTTTATCTGCATTTGTGCACAGGGACACTGAGCTCTCTGACAGCTCCAGAAACTCCCCAGTGTGGGGGGCTGAGCATCCTAGGGCAGGTAGCAGCTCCACACAGGGAGCAGCTGGCTCTCCACTGCCATGGGGTGGGTGGCAGGAGAGCTGCTCACTCCCCCCAGGACACCCTCAGTGGCCTTTGTGAGGGATAAGCATGCAGCCACATCCTCCTGCCTCCAGGACACCCCCTTGGCCACAGTGGACACCCTGATGTGCCTGAAGACAGTCCATGCAGCACTGCAAACAAACCTTGCTTGGGCTCTCTGGAGAGGCCACAGAGCTGAAAATTCCCATCTACGTCCCTGCTGCCCTCTCAGCAGGGAAAGCATCCATGGCACACTAAACATGGTGGCCAGGCTTTGGTGACCAGCTGAAACAGAGCTGCCTCTGCCTCTTCTGCACACAGGTTCCCCAACAGAGGTGATACAGCCCCAGGTGCTACACTTGCACTATTTCACCTGCCTCCACAAGCACTCATGCTCTTAATGCACCCTGTCAGAATGATGGGAACACTTGGGAAGTCATTCAGAAAGTGAAAAAGAACCACAGATTCTGGCAGCAGAAGAGATCCTTGCACACAGGCTGACCCCTAAAGCCCAGGAGCTTCCCTCAGCCAGGTAGGAGGGAGATGCCACCTTCCTGGTTTGGGATGCATTTGGGTTTTAAGCCACTGAGGAAGGACCAGCAAACACAGAGATGAATTGTTTCTAAAATCAGATCAGCGCCAAAAAGATTAAGGACAACCAATGCTGAGAACATGAAGCAAAGCTGAAAATAAAATTTATTAAAGACGAAAACTGGTTACCACAAGCGCTGCAATTGAGACACCCACATTACTAGAGCTCTGCTACCACTATCCAGGCAGAGCACATTTCATACCATCTTCTCCTCTGTGCATGGGAACATAAATCAACTGGTGTAAAGCACTCTGCAGCTTTCCATGGAGCACTCGTAATACGATGTACCCTTCCAATTGCAATGGAAATATTAAAAATCAGTGCCTGCGTTGGTGTGTCACAGCCTCCCTCTTAGCAGTTAACTGATCTGCACATTTTCACATTCTTTTACTGCTACATTATACATACCTTTCTACTACAGAATTTCCATTAAGAGTGAGATGTAATATTCATCATAACGAATCAGATATGCCATTTACACAGCAGTAATGAATTTAAGGATTTAGTTATAAAAAGTATCACTCACTAAGCACTCTATATTGTAAGTCATCATCTATACTATGTTTATTCAATAAAATGCCACTAGCTGAACCTCATGCTTTATAGACTCTTCCTTAAATAAAAATGTCTTGTAATGGAAAAACCCACAATTCTGGCTCTCTTATATTACTACTTCACCAAATAGTAAGTCACTTTTAGACCTATGCTAGCTTTGCTTTATTTCACACATCATTTAATGTATATATTCAAATTATCACTCACATTTTATCACATTTACTTGGTGCACCTTTATGCAGTGTCTCATTCCAGACTGCAATCACAAATATCCAATCTTGTTAAAGCCTATGTCCTGCAGACTTGATAGTCAATAAATCAGAATGTCAACTCTCCAGTTTTATGACAGAAACCTATAAAAAGAGTCCAAGTATATAAATGTAACCTAAAGAATTGGCACCTGCATCCATGCTGCCTGCTGACAAAGGCCTCAGGGAAGCACTCCTGAAGCAACTTCACCACAACCTGAAGACAACAGCTTTTAGGCAACTTTAGGTAGCTTTAAGGGACCTTCACTAATATTTTTAGCAGAAATTCTGCCTTTTGAGAGTTAACCTAAAGACCAGCTGATCTGGTGAGTACACTGTGACAAATTCATCCTTGGTTTTACTCCAATACTTTGTGACTACACCAGGGATAAAGCTGCTCGACCGAGTCCAACAATAACAAATAATTTAGCACACTGCTTTAGGAAAAATAAATTGTACAATGTGAGATAAGAAAATAGATTCCCCGCTGCAAAGCAAAATTCCAGAAACATTTTTTAATTCCCAGTTGAATGGGAAATCTGATCCTCTAGGCAACTTCTCAAAAGCGTCGTTGCTTGACAGAGTTGTATGTCAAATAACACAAGAGTGAAGCTTGCAGAAATTATTTAGCAAATGCAACACTGCTTTACAATGGGATTTTTTTCGGTTTTGGCAAGTTGAAGGAATTGTACATGTCTGCCACACCTTGGTGTTCCTGTCCTTCAAACAAAATGGTCTTCAGATTCCTCTGCTGAGAGCTGCACACTTTGCCTTGCTGAGAAAAGTCTGTGGTGTTTCTTGGGTTTTTGACCTTTTTCTCTACTCTTTTGGCCACAGGCTGCCAGCAGGGCGTGTGGGGTGCGGGCGGCCCAGGGGAGCCTCTCGCTCCTTGCCCAGGGGAGCAAAACAACCAGGGCAGTGATGGGAATGGGTGGTCCAGCCAGCAAGGAAAAGCTTCAAACGCAGCCCAGCTGCTCCCGCAATGAGCTCAGTTTCCCTGATGAGGACAGCAGGCCACGAGCATTCCTCAGGAACTCGTTTCTGCAGAGCTCTGCTGTAGCAGTTCACAAATTTAACCTGCAGTTTTCCTGCTGGCAAGAACTGCAGGAGCACCTCGCCTGTGGGTGCAAGCACACTGCCAGAGGGGTTTGGGTCACCTCAGGAGGCCAAGGCACTGCTGGTGCCACGAGCAGGGGTGGCTTTGGAGCTGGGCCTGGCCCTGAGGGGACACATCTGTGCACCCAAGCAAAGGGGCTTCTTGGTTGCCAGAGCCAACAGGACCTTTTGCAGTCTCCAAAAATCAGTGGATCCCTTGCTGCATCAAGCCCAGAAAGATACATTTCCTGCCACAGCTAATTTTTTAGATTCCATTTTTAAGCCTTGAATTTTAGTGAGCTTAATTTATTAGTAATTAGTTTCTATCAAGATTGCTTTAAAAATTTGCCATAATCAGTTACCAGCCTGAAGGAATTTGTGCACCAAACACCACTGCAGGGCACCATGGGCACACAGCTCACACCAGCTTGGTGTGCTCAGCACAAGGCTGCGGGCTAATACCAGCAGAAGGGAACTGCTGGCAGCACCAGGATAGATGATCACTGACCAGTTCCAAAGAGGGGGTAACACTTCAGCCCTATGAGTAATTTTTAAGTGACCCTGACATATCTAATGATGGTTCTAACAATCTTCTTTTGTGAGTAAGAGGAGAAGATATTATTTGAGAAGTCAGTCTTAAAAGTATACCTCACTACCCAAAATGTCAGGAAACATGGGGGAGGGCTTTTTTGGTTTTCTTTTCTTTTGGCCCGCCCCCCCCCTCCTTTTTTCCCCTGTAGAACAGTGGAAGGTCTGCAGGGCTTTACACAAGAAGAATATTTTACCCTATGACCTAAACAATCTGGCCAACAGTCAGGAATATGTTATTCTAATTGCCACTAAAGTTAATGTTGTTAATGACTCTTGGTTTTTTCTATACAAGCCAGCTTATGCTCTAGAAAGTTACTATTTCAAAGGAGACATAGCAAGAACTGGGAGTGCTCCTGCCTGACCTGGTGGTCCAAGGAATGTGGCAAACTTGGCAAAGCTGAAAAAGTGAATTCCCAAAAGCCTCGTTTGAAAGTTGCAGTCAGTAGAAATGCCTTCTGAGCTGCGTTCAAAACAGCTCTGTTACAGGAACAACGCACTCCGAAAGCCAAATATCTGAAAACAGATTACACGTACCATGTTCAGCTCGGGCCTCGCTCAGGTCAAGAGCAGATTTCCCTTGCTTAGCCTGGGACAGATGCTCCTGCCACCAGGCTGGGACTGGGACTCCAGGCTTGGAGCTTAGTGTGGCACAGACTCAGCAGGAGCCACAGCAACTGTTTTGGGGACTTCGGTCAGTGGGCAGGACTGAAGGCAGAGCAAGGCCAGGGCCATACTGGAAAGGTGCTGATGCCTTCCTACAATTTCCATTGAAACACTTGGAAATGGACACCACCTTGCAATACGTGGGCCAGAAAAATTGAAAAGACCAACCTCAGCTTATTTTTTCATCTGTGGAATCAATTATGGACAGTTTAAATTTTTTATTCTGTCAACACAACACAGGGTAGACAAGCCTTTCTATCTTTGTGCCAGTAAATTTTCTGGGGCTTTTCTTTAATTTTTTTTTAAGCCTGTGGACTTTTTGAAGCTGGGATTTGCTTTAACTCTAGGGCTGCTCTTAGGAACATACTATTTAGTGCAGGGTCATGCCTGGCTTTAAGTAAGTCCAATTGTGGGGCTTCCATGAAGAGTTGCTTCTTTTCAGCAGGCACCCACTGATGCAGTGCTAGGCAGCACTTTCTATCCCAGCAACTTTGCCACACAGAGATAAGGATGCAAAGGGACACTCTGCAAAGCACCACATAAACATCTACACACACATGGATATCCACTGCCCAGGTCTGGCAGCTGGAAGGCAAAATGTAAAATGAAGAGGGGGGGAAAGAGGCATCTCTTCGCTCCTCGCCTTGGTTCAAACAAAAACAAAGGTCTCACAAAGGACTACAGTTATTTCTAGAAGTTCTCCTGAGATGCAGGGCAAGTGATAGAAGCACATGGCACGGAAGAAACAAAAGTTAATTGCTGGAGGAGTGATGGGTGCTGGCAAACAACTGACACCCCCTGGGCCTTGGCAGAGCCCCGCAGTGCCCACCCAGGGGCGCAGCCTTCCTGCCCCGCGGCCACAGGGCTACCCCAGTAAGACAAAAGGAAAGGAAATTTCATCCATAATTAGGAAGTGAGAACAAAAGAGACAAATGACTTAAAGGAAAAGCCTAATCTAAACGTTTGTTAGTGAATGTTTTGCTCAGTGTCAAATGCCAAATCGGTGTGGGGGAGGTTTCTACTTTTATGTGGTTTGTTACATTTTAACATTGTCTTTAGCTCTGTAACATAGAAAGAGAGTCCAGAGTTCTCTGTACTTGTGATCAAAGAATGAACAAATGCCAAAAAAGTCACTAGTGCTTCAGTAATTAAATCATAAACAAACTTAAACTGAAATCTTCTTCATACGATGAAGTCTTGCCTTTGCTGGGTACTCCCACTCTGTGACTCCTCAACATTTCACAAAATGTCTGTTTAAAACACTTCCATTTTGAACACAGGTAAGTGTGTGTGCTACCTCTCAATGGGCCAGGGCCCTCCTGTGAGCTGCTGTAACCTCTGCAACCATACCCACACAAAGCTGCCAAAAATCTGCTCCGGCTGAGCAAACCAGGTCAGCAAGCGTGGATCGCATCCCAGCCCTAGGACCAGCACCAGGTATCAAAGGCAGCTCATTCCACACATCAAATCATCACTATGTGCATCAAAGGCAAGCAGGTTTGGTCCTCCATCATGCAGTGCAGCACACCACTTTCACATGGTGTCAAACCACATGTGGCAAAGAAAAAAGGTGCCTAGCTGAAAAACAAAGAGCCAGAAAGGAATAATGCATGGAACACCACAGTATGTTCATGCAATGGTGAATCACATGGGATGACTACATGACAGGGCAAGTGAGCAAAGTGCAGGCACACAATCCTGCTGACACTCAGTCCCTGTGCAATGCCCCTCTCAGGCTGAAGAGATCCACACGTCAGATCCTGCCTTCCCTCAACAAGGGGACAAAAACAATCACAATACCAAAAAAATTATTTGATCCAGCATGTAGTTAATGGTGTTGGCCTCCTAAGACTTACAACTTAATAAAATTGATCTCACTGCAGTACTGTAATGAAGAACAGTAGGATAAGGCTACCCTTGAACCATGAAAATTGCATATTGTTACCTCCTCATGCCCTCCTAGGGCTATGGCTGCTGCAGCCTCTGCGAGCTGTCATTTGTCTGGCTCTGACAGCAGCCTCCACCACCAAGCTGCAATGGTGGCTGCAAGAGCATCTTTTGGAAAGGCAAGAGAAGAGGAGAGTGTTCAGTGCTGGGTATCTCTGCATAATAACCCACGGGATAAGCACAGATTACACCAGAAATACTACTTTATGTGAAGGGTGTTAACAATAAAATATACAAAAGTCAGAGATTTTAGGAAGTGCACAGGATAACATTTCATAACAGAGCCTTATTACACACCAGTATATATTAAATCACAATAATTTGTAAGTAAATGGATAGTTCTCAGCATTCTTCAACTTGGCAAAGAAAAACTAATTTGGTAGGGTACAGCACCTCCTTCGATATCTGCTGGTTGCACACTCTCAGAGAAAGGGGTTCCAAGCACCCCAGGAATAACTGGTGCCAGCACCAACACTGCACCTGCTTCTGCTGGCCTTTCACCACCCACAGAACTGGTGCTGACAGCCCTGTACATCCCACAGCTGCCTCTCAGCAGCCTCCTCCTAGCTTACTTACACCAACACTTCTCAGGGAAAATGCCCATCTTCCTTCAGATAGGATGCAATTTCCTCAAATTAGCAGCTGTTTAAGAAAATCTCAAGTGTATGCCTGGAGTCTAAAAGCACAGAAAGTGGCAGAAACATGCAGCAGAGGACTGGCAGCTCATTGCACTTCCCTTTGTTGTAGCAGGCACAGATAGCACACACAAAATGGGTAACACACGTAAACCTCCCACCCTGCAGTGCCTTGCTTCCACCTGAGCCCACCTACATTGTAATCTCTGCTGCAGAGATACACCACAAATGAGTTTAGAGATATGGTATCATTGTCCTACTTTGTCCAGCAAAAGCAAGATTCTGCCATCTTTGCCTCCATGCAAATCCAGCCTTGCTGCTGGGCTGTGCAGAGAAACTCCCAGCATGATGTCTATTTATGCAGCCAGTCCTGGCTCCAAGCTCTCCAGAACAGAGTAACCATGGACATCCAGCACCTAACCTGAAACCCACTGGCTTTGCTCAGTCAATGATTCTTACACATCACACTCACATACACAAACTCATCCTACAACCCTGGTTTTCTTGGATCAAGACTTCCATAGCATCCTTTAGTCAACATACTAGAGAAACCTTTTAATAAATGCTGTTAATTTTTTTTATTGATCAAATTGTGAGCCATTTCATTTTCCATTATATCAGAAATCTCCTATAGGAGCATTCAGATTGAGTTTCTTTATCCTGTCTCTAGAAGCATGTCACTTTTCATTATTGCTTAAAAATTAGAAAGCAGTTTCTCTGTTCTTTATGGGTTTTTTTAAGTTTAGTTACTGAAGGATTATTAAACTTGGAAAATATACAGACAGGCATAATGTGATGAATAAATTCCTTACTGTCTCTAACCAACTTTAACATTAGCTTTTTTTAAAATTTTTTAGGTTTATTTTCACTGAAAGACTGCCTGTAATTATTACTCATGTTCTCCCCAAACACTTATGTTACTAAAGTGTGAAATGTCTTCTAACACAAAGACAGTTCTCTGGGAAGTAATTACGAAAATGCATTCAGGGGCAATAATTTTATATTAACTGTCAGCAGCATACATCTTCTGAAAAGGCACTTGTTATGAAGGAATTATTTGTGTGGAATTTGAAGGCACTGAAGGCGAAGGAAAATTGCAGAAACACATTAAACTGAAACTCCAGCTCCCTCATCAAGGGTCAGTTTATGTTTAAATCATTACCTTGAAGGCAACTCCACACTTTCCAAAGAGTCTATTAGAAAGACAATTTCAATTTATGCTCAAATTGGACACAGTCTCCAGTTTTTGGAGTGGAACAATTTACACCCCCTTTTTAAGGACATTTCTGAGCAGCTAATCAAAAGAGGTATGTCTGAAAATTATGGACATCTATTAACCTTTCACTGATGACACTAAAAATACTTGCTACTGATTTATGGGTGGTAACAAAAATAGTGGCCTCAAAACTGACCAAGCACATTAAAAAGATATCTGTGTCTGTAATGGCAGCAAGAAAAGATTTAATGAGTATTTCACAGTAACTTTTAGCATACAGGCCAATTCCTCAGTCCTTAGGAAGATGAAATAACTCAGTGAAAGGTTTTTAAAAAGTGAAACCCAGCAATAGTGATTAAGTATCACATAATTTAAAAAGTGTTTTTTAAAAAAATCAAATAAGGAAATCATATAAACACCACCAAACAGTAAAATTTCCTCTTAATCGTCGCTGCAGGTAATGTTTAAGCCTTTCTAGTGCTTTTACTAAAATGATTTAGATGTTACTATGCTATGTGACAAATGCACTTACACACCGAAAATCGGACAAAGAGCTGAGTTATTATTATTTATTTGCATGCAAGCAGCAGTGGGATTGTACTTTATAGTGTTAACAGCACATAGTGTTTATCAGCTCTTCAGTGTTTGGCAGCCAGTTTAACAGGATAAATATGGGATGTAAACACTTTCCCGACACAAAAAGCATTGTAAGTGAGTTTGAGGGAATGCAGTGAAAGGCAGAGAGCGGAGCAGCCCAGAGTGTGCCCAAGTGCTTGGCTGGAACAGTGCCTGACTGCGGGACCCTGCCCAGCTCCTGACCATGGGCACCCTCAGCGTGGCCTCCCCAGGCCAGGGCTGCAAGGACAGCAGCACCCCCTTTTGCACTGGGGCCTCCTCCTTGGAAAGGACAGGCTCGAAACCCCATAGATCTGCTGTGTGCATCTCTGTGGCATCCAAATCAGAAAACGTGTTCACACCCAAACTGCTCGCAGTCATCTGCAGAAGGCTATCCACTCACTCAAGATGTGTGATTGCCGTGCAACACATTATCTGCCTCTGAAAAAAGATGCTGCTGTCCACTTCCAGATTGCAAAGGTGCATCTCAATGGGAGTAACTGCCACCTTCAGTTCCAATAATGAGGTTCAAATCAAACCAGATCTAAAATCTTTTTTAGATGCATGCATTTTAGATATAAAGTTCATTTACATGCACAAAAAAATTGGAATGCAGCAAGTATTAACTTCAAAGAGAAGTGCACTTCTTCATAAAAATTTGTTTTTCACTCTTTCACAAACAACTGCTAAATAATATTGACTGTTGTACTCTAATAAATACATGGAACTTTTCAGAAGAAAAATAGCACTTAAACTTTATTTAGGTATATGAATATTTTCATAAAACTCAACTTATTGTTTTTCAACTCTGTTGAAAAGTGTTCTGTTTCCAGCACTTCTGTGGAATTCCACTCACAGCTAACATGGGACTTCTTAATCACATTTTAATCCATAGGCATGACAAACCCTTTCCTTTCTTTGAGGAAATGGTGTGAACGATTTTCTTTTTTTTATTTTTTCTTTTTGTGCCTTTTTGGTTGTTTGGCGCTTTTTTACTTCAAGGTAAAGCCAGATATCTGCAAAACTTAAATCTATAGCTCCCTGAACAGACGGAATATTCAGAAGGCTTAATAAAATTCACATGTGGCTTGTTATTGCAGCTGCATATCAAATGTAAAAATAAGGTATTGACTGGTTCTGCTCAAAATAGCAGCTGCTGGAACGCTTTATTAAAATAAACCTGTTGATTTTCAAAGAGAGAAAAATTACAGATGAGGTAATTTACCATAAGCGTTAAATGCCACTACGTTTTTTGATGTCCCCTCACCTAATTCAAAATGCAGATTCCTTTATTGTTCCTCCGTAGGGTCCAGGACTTTGAATTGTCCTTTCTGCAGGAAATTCTGGTCCTGGAGAATTTGTGTCTTCAGTGTACGGCCCTCAGTGTATGCACACAGGAGCAAGATGCAAGCAGAGCAAGGACTCCATACAAAAATACTCTCTTAGGCCCCTGAATACATTTCCTTTCAAAATGCACTTTTCCCATGCTTGAAATACAGATTTGTTTCAAAGTTTTGCTGAAAAGGAATGCTTTTCACAAAACAATCTGGTAGGGTCTTACAGGTAGCATTTCCATTCCTCCTTTTATACCTACAAAAACCCCAGAACATTAGGACTGAGAGAGTAAGAGAGCCCTCTGCAAACTGTCAGGAACCAAGGGGTGATCAATACAGAGGGAAAAAGTGGAGGAGAACAAAAAATGTATTGGAGTAGGAAGAAAAATAGAGGTAAATTAGAGAAAGCAATAATTATTTCACTGACCTTCTCATGGGTCTTGGTTTGCTCAGAACCTGCCTGGATCCTTTTCCATCGGGAATGACAAATGTGCAGCTGAAGGAGCACAGAAGGGACCCACTTCTGCAATAGCTGTGCCTGGAAGTCTTCAAAACTGTGATTAAAGACTTGGGAGGCTTCACTGGGGCCAGGTTTGTGGAGTTAGCTTCTCGGGTAAAACTCCTGGGTTTATCCAGGCTGCAGAGGGTTGAACCTGGACCACAACTTCGTTGTGGGTTTTATGGCCTGATCAAATACCCCACATGATGTTTGGAGGAAAAAGCCCTCACTGACTTTCTCTCTGGAAATAAAAAGGGGTTTCAAATGCACCTGAGGAAGAAGCCACGTTTTCCCAAAGGCATGCTCAAGTCTCTGCAACCAGTTACTGCTGGCAGAGACTCACTCTGCTGCTCGAGGGGAGCCTCCCAAACTGGGCACTGCCAGCACAGAGTGCAGAAACTGGGAAAACAGTACCTTTACACTGCTCCAGCCATGGCTGGGAGGGACATCTGTAGGTAGCCCAAGTGATTTAAGGGGCTGATACCCACAAGTAGCAACAGACCATGTAAAAATCCATGAAACTGGAAATAAATGAGAGTTAGGCACCTGTGAGTACACATGACTTCAGAAGAGCAGGGCTTGAAGCTTTCAGAAACGTCACCCTCAGGTCTCGTTCATCTCTGCACAACCAAGCACCAGGCTGGGCACTGGGCAGGTGCAGGGGTTCAAATCACAGCAAAAGAATTCAGTGAATGAGTGCGAAAAAAAGCAACTACTATAACAAGATTCCCAAGCAGAAAAGAGATAAGAAAATCATACTCTGCAGCACAGGAAGGGGTATCTAACAGGGAGCCAAGTTATTAGAGAACCATTGGATTTTGCAGTCTTCCCTCCCATGTGCCTCTGGCCAGCTCCTGCTGCACAAACTCACACCAAACCTGCCCAGCAGATACACCCAGGAGATCAGCACAGGCCAACAAGGGATAGTTCAGGAAGTTTCCTGCCACTTCCTGCTCCTTATCTCTTCCCTGGGCTTAAAATGAGTGATTTTGGGCTGTGGGCTCGGTTAAATTTCAGTTTGTGTTTAAAGCAAGCCCACATGCAAAAATTAATGTACCTCAGATTTCCTTTCTAATTTTTTTCCTTAATACCGAACTCTGAAGTCCTACACGTTTCACTTGACAAAGCCATTAATTCAGTAATTTCACATAATTAAATCGAGCAAAGCAGAGTATTTAAATTGGAGCTAAGTGAAATATACTTCTGTGCAGCTCATGCTGTTAGAATTGTGCTGCATGCTATTCTGCTGCTGCTCATTTATTAATTTAGGATTGGCTGAAACGTGACACTGTGTAATAAGGAATTCACTGGTTTCAACAGTATTAGATATAAAAAAAAAATTAAAAATCACAGAGGACAATATATCAAGCACCAAATGAAATAAGTTAATCCCTTTGAATGAGCCCTCAGCAGAGCACTTCTGCACCCAGCTGAAACTGGCACCCAGGTTTGCACTTTCCCTGTGATAACTAATTTCTGGATAGAGGCTTTCTGCTATTTATCCCTGGAATAAGCAGTGAGCTGCACTAGTCCTCCTGTGTGGTAACTCCTTCAGCAATAGTAACACTTTTTTCCCTAATATCTTCCTGTATTTTTTCTTCTAGCCCTATGTGGTAAAGAAAGCGTGAAAATACATTTAAAAAACTTAAAGCTAAAATGACTTTAAAGTTGGGTGTCCCTCAGCCCCTTCTCTCATTCAGCAGGTCCCAAGTGTCTGAGCAGGAGACAGCAGTATGCACAAAGCACCAGAAACTGGAAGAGCCCTTGGATCTACCGTGAGAATGATGGATGACAAAAAAGAATAAAAAGGACAGACAAAACCTGAAGTTCATATTTTTTGTTGGCAAATGAGTAGTAAAAGTGAAGAAACTAAGATGGCCAATAATCCAAGTAGTGGAAATACTTTAAGTAATTAACAAAGTCTCTCCAGAATATACTGGTGTTGGGGTTTTTTTTTGTTTGTCCATCAATGCTTTGTGCTTCTCAAATTTCTCATGAATTACCTTAATTGGGCTCTTCCAGGTAGGCTGGAAGTTCCTCCACTTCTTCCTGGCCTCGAAGGACACCTGTGAGAGGGGCAGCTCTGGTGTGCTCATGATAGCCCTCACCAGATACTGCTCATAATGAGCCGCTCCCACTAATGAAAAAGGGGGGGCTAGGGGGAGATATTGTTGCTGTTGTAATTAAGCTTGTGAAGAGTTTATTTAGAGAGAAATTAGATTTATTTACATGCTGCTTTGTTGCTGATGAAGCACCAGCTATCTGGGAGAACTTCTAATTAACCCTAATTTAGTTGTTGTGCTCTTTAGCAGCCCCATTCCCTGTGTACTTTGCCAAGGTAAAAAGTAGTAATCGTAACTAAATTATCCTTTTTTAAAAAAGTACTTTTTTGGGAGGAACCTACTCCCAACTTTTTTCTCTACATTATGGAATTTGTGTTTTAGTTGCTGACTGACAGGAAGAGGCAGAGTTGACAACTTCATCCTACTCCATGTTTTTTTCAACAGCCTGTGGTGGGTGCAGCAGAAGGGGTTAGGGGTTTGCTTTGGACCCTTCCACTGCTCTTACAGCCATCACAGCCAGGAGTCTGTTTTTAAACCTCTTCCACTCCCTACATCCTTGGCCAGTTATGCAGTCTGGCCACAGAGTTCATTAACCAGATATGGTTTTAAATTATTTCATTACAGGATCAAGCGAAAAATTGCTTAACTCTTAGGATATCTCTTCTTATTTAATAGTTCACTGATGGCTCTGCTGCTCTTCCAGTGCCTGTGGTGTAGCTTTTCTGAGTTGTTTGCAACTCAGAAAGACATTAAAAATACAACAGGCTTAATTACAACCTCTTTATATAAAAAAAAACCCACTAAAAAGTCTCCAGTTTTTAAAAAACATTTTGGAGGAAGACCAACACCAATTCTTACTTCACACACACACCACCATGAACACTAAGCACCACGTTTTGGAATTAAGGAAAAAAAATGAAATGTAATTTAGTTCTGTTATACAGAAGTGCCTATGAGTTTCATCACAACACAGGCCCGGAGATTCAAAGAGCATTTGCAGAAGTGATAGCCCTCATGTCTTCACCACCACAGCTGTTTGCACATATAGTATATAAAGAAAAAAAATGAAAAAAAAAAGAGTGCATTTTGCAAACATCGTTGTTTTACCAATCTATTACAAATTTGTGCAAGATTTCTGCCTGAAATTCACCTTAATCAGAAGAAGTACACAACCTTTCTTTCATAAGATTATAGACCAAATGCTGCTCTCAGTTATACCTCGCTAACCCTGTTGATTTTCTTTATGCTTCTTGGACGTTACTGTGGAAATTTGGCAATAAATGTATTTTGTTTAATATGAACAAGGAAGAGAAGCCAAATGCCTTTTACACAGAACATTTCTCATTCATTTAGCAGAATTCTGGACTTCTGTGCTAATTGCAGAGAGTCTTATATGAACTGCTATCAAGGTTTAAGCCCACTTTTTCTCAGTTTCAATAATGGACACACATTCCGTAGAAAGGAATGACAGCACTACAAACTGACCATTTTTCTGCAAATATTTGATTAAATGAACAGTGCAAAATTGAAATCTACCCTTCTGTCACTGAAAGAAGGACAGACTATAGATATCTTTACTATTGTCAAAATCATGCAGAGGAAGACTTCAATTCAAAACACTGTGTTACAGACTTTTAAGCAAGCTTCATAGTCTGGAAAAGGCACTGATGTTTGTGTTGCTGCAGTTGCATCTCCTTGATGTGTCAGCAGGAATGGCCTGACATAGCCCTTCTTAGGAGAATGCTAATTCAAGTCCAAGTTACACATTTCTTTTAACAAAAACCATAAGTGAAATCAAGATGGAACTAATCAGTCTGTCAAAACGATACATTAACAAACCACAGAAACATCTTATTTGAATAAGAAAGAAACAGTTCTCTGGTTTGCTTTCTGTGAATGGAAACAACCATTATCTCCATTTGTATTTACTCATCTTCCAAAATCAGGGCATAGGGAATTTAGTGTTATTTAAGTCACCTATAGCCCCAATCCAAGCTAAATAATACCAATGAGCACAAGTCTATACCATGCCCAGCTCAAGGGGTCCAAAAAGCCTCTCAGGGGAAAACAATCACTCCTCCTCTCAAGGAGAACACAATAGATTAAAATAAAACATACACAGATAGACAAGCAAATCCAAATTTCAGAGGACTTTTTCTGCCAAGGTGTTTCAGTCGGCCCCAGCTCACTACACACCCAGAGGGACACAGCCAGCAAGCGCATTCCGATCAGACTGCTCTCAAATTGAAAATTCTCTCTGCCTTTGGGTCAAACAACAGTCAGAGCCTTAAAACACATATACACACTACATGGAGATCTCACCACGCCACTGGTTTTCTTTATCCAAGCAAAAACTTCCAACCAATAGGGAAGAAATTTGCCTACACAGTCCCTCCATTTTATGCTGGCAAATAACTCCCTTCAGAAACGCTGCAGCTTGCAGTGCAGGCGCTTGGAGGGCCAACTGTGGGCTGAAATGACACATGTAATCCCATCATTCTACCACAAGGAAAAAGCACTGTCAAACATCCGAGTTTTCCTTTTGGAGCTTTGATGAGATAACTAAGAAAATGTAACTGAAAGAAAGTTTACTAAGAAAATGTGGACTCACTGACTAGAACACTCAAGTTTAAGGAAAAGCATGTTCTCTTTAGTCATAACGATGCAATAATATTTCACAGCTCTTAAAAGCACCTTTTATGTTTGAAACACATAAGTAACACTTGCATATCAGTTTATTTGCAAAACACAAACTTCCCCTGCTGCAGGAGCCTGAAACTCGAGAGCGCAGTGGTGGCTCCCTTTTTCTGAGGAGAAATAAGCCTCTACCCAAACATTACACCTACAAATTTCAACCCAGCAACAAAGATGGTGAATTTTCTATATCCAGATGATTACATCACTAAAATATATTGAACTGATTCACTGCAAATGCATCAAAGATTTCAACAAGACTGGTTATTTTCAGCCAAATTACCAGGCTGATGTTTAAATACCAGTAAGCTGAAGGTGTCCTTGTCTCTGTTGCAAACTACCAACTTATCTTCAAGGAAAGGCCAAGCTAAAACATGTACCTCTAAATCCATGCTGTTCAGCAGCATTCAGAGTAATCTCATTCTGACTCACATGTTTACATTTTTACTGCTAATTGATTTACCCCTTCTGAAGGAGTTGCCTTGAACAGGAGGCATCCCTTCTTTCTCCCCTTACCCCCCCCCACTCCAGCTTCATTACAACCCTGAGCTGTTGCCAAAATGAGATATTGCCTCATTTTTGGTACCATGCCCTTGAAGGCATCTTATTAGAAAAGACCATTTCTTAATTAACATTTTTGATCTTTAATCTATTACACATCCCTTTAATCCCATACGGAGGAGCTTTTGGCCCACTTCCGCGGCGTGGCGGTGGGAGGCAATAGACTTGGCAATTTGTGCTGAGGGCTCTCTCCCAGCTGGGCTCCAGCACGGCCGGCTATGCTCTCACTGGTCAGCAGCAGACATTTGCATTTATTATTTTATTGCCTTTTTTTTTTTTTAATACAGGCTTCAGAGAGCCACCGCTCAGTATTTAAGCCAACAGGCAGAATGGCAAGCTTGTGGACGAGATCAGACTTCAGCAAGTGGCTGTCAAGCTCTTAGAACAACCAGCAAAACTCTTAAGTGGGAGATTTAGTGGATCACCAACATGTGAAGTGTTAAAGAAAAGTACAATGTTAAGTCCCTTACATCATTTTACTTGCAAATAATTACAGCAATTACAATGTGCTAACTGGCAATTAACATTACAGGCTTCACAACTCACCAGAATTTTTTAAAACACGCTGCGGCCCTATGCAAATTGTCTCTTTGGTACTTCTGATTTGGTGGCTGTATGAGCTAATGGCTACACATTAGCTCAGCAGATCTCAGAACAGAATTGCCCACGTGCCAGATAATTTAATTAGAGGCTTGATCTTGTCAGAGCTTTATGCAACACAGACTGCTCCCAAGCAAAGTGTGTGGGTTTTTTCCTTTCTCTTTAGTGTTTTGTGACTGTCTAATAATTTCTACTAACGAACACCAAAGCCATCCAAGGGAGAAAGGAAGCACGGGTAGTGGCACACACCAACAGGCAGCACTCCAGTCCCAAGTGAGAGGAATTCAAAAATATGTAGAGCAAGACACATTGAGCACCTCTTCCACACACAGCCCAGTCTACTGCCAGGTCTCTGCACACATCTATTAAATCTTCATCGCGCTGTTACTCAGCCCCAAAGAAGACAAAGGTCACTCGTCTCCAAGTGAGAGCTATAGGGTATCTCAAATCTCATTATAAATGGTCCCATTTAACAGTTTTCTCATTTTAATTTATACACAACAAATACAAGGTTATGAGATGAGCTTGGTTTATTTTGACAGTGACATCATAATTCCTTGCAGTGAGACTGGAAAAAGGCTACTTTAGACACTAAATGACAGAAATCCAAACATATCTTCTATTATGGCCTATTTTTGTTTGCTACACATTTTTATACTACTGTAAATTCTAGTACTGCATTGGTCCGTGATAAGCCAAACAGCTTAAGACAATATAACCAAAAACACACCGTAGTAAAGGCTACAAGTCAGGTCAATGTTGAGCAAGACCCACTAGAGGTCCCTTCCAACCCAAATTATTCTAGTTTCCTGTATTGAACAAGCAAAGATTTTTTTGGGCAAAGCATCGTAAATTCCATGCATCTCTTCATTGCAGAGTTTCATATCAATGTTCTTACTCAGCGCAGAACGCAAAGCAATGCAGCTTGTTCATTCCATTTATTTTTCTTCTTTTACAACCTTGTTTATAAAACCCCATTCTCATGACTGCCACAATTTTTTTTTTCTTAAGAAGAATGATTACTGGGGATCCACCACTGTGGCACTGTATTTTATTGATTTTTCTTGTTTAAGCAACAGGCCAACGTAATATATTCTACTATTCTTGTTCTACATTTATTCAGGCTGGGAGCTTTGAGCTACCAGTTACAACTGCAAAGCATAAACCAGTCAAAGGAGAACAAGTTTCTGTGAAAACCAAAGAAATTGTTCACCAGGAGACTTTTGTTCAACTCTCCAGCTGTCTGCTTTCACAAAGGTAAAACCCACTGCAAGCACTTCCTACGGCAGCGTGGTTTCAGCTTCCCCCACTCCTACCATCCAGACCAGGCAGATTTGGAAAAGGAAAGCCACTGACCTGCAGAAATGACTCAAAGCAGGATGGGCAGGCAAGTGCCCATCAGTCCCAAAGCCAGAGCCCTTTGGGGAAGGTCAACCTGCAGCACAGTGCACACTGCATAATGCAAAGTGGTGTGCATACACGGCACAAGGAAGACTTCCTACTAGGCTGGGAGGCCTGATTAGCATTTGCAAAGTGCTTTGAGATCTTACATAAAAACATTTTCTGAAATAAGCTCTGGAAAGCACAATTTTCCTGACCATTCTGTCTGCTCAAATCTGCAGTTTGGCAGATCCAGAGAGCAGCAGAATTGGATCAGTTAGAGATGAAAAGGACTTATCAGGTGATCTTATCCATCCCTCTGCTAATGTAAGACCGATCCTACAGTGTATTTTCAAGTACTTTGTCCCATCTAGTTTGTAAATTACCAAAGTACTGGGTAGATAATACCAGGCTATTCGATCCCACTGCCTGGAAATGTTTCCAGATATTCAGCCTAGCATCTCCTCTGCTTTACCTTAGCCCATTACTCCTAGTTGTGCCCCTGAAAGCTATTGTAAACAACTGATATAAATTCTATTTAAAAACACAAAAAATGTTTATCTAATCACAGCCCTTTACTTGGGCAGCAAGGGAGAACAAGGTGGCACCACTGAAAGAAGCACAGAAAGGGAAGAAGAAGGGAAGGTGCTGTGCCTTCCTCTTCTCCAGCACTCACTCCAGCTCAAGTGAATCCTCACCAGGATTTTCATGCCTGGGGGAGAACAAAAAAGCCCAGGGGAGCCAGGAAGGCTGCTCCTGGCGGTCCATCCCTAAAGTGATTGACTTCCTTCAGTCTGTGCTAGGAAATGAAACAGTGTTACAATCTACCAGCAGATCAAGTGCCAACAGGCACACCTTTAAATAAAAGGCACATTTGTAAGAGGGAGAAAAATGCTGGCAAGACAGGGATGCAACCCGGGGGAGGTGGCCCCTGCCCACCCCAGAACATGAGTATGCAACCAACATGCTGGTGGCATGTTTGTGTCTCTGACAGGATGCTGCTGCCAGAAGACCCTATGGGAACATCCCCAAATCCACAGCAGCCTCACACCAGCACATACACCAAGCTCACAGGACTTCAGACGAGGTTATCCTGATGACTCCAGAGATATTCCAAGACTTAACTGAAACCTTGGTGCCCATTACCAGTCCTGATGCACTGCTGGCATCCCAGTGCACGCCAGTCCTTGGGGCCTTGTCCACAAGGCCAGGCAGGGCTGTGACCCTGCAGCAATCCTCCCTTTTACAGATGTAGCCTGTAGCAATTAGGAGGGCTGGCCCTAGGCACTGGGAAGCTGGGCACCAATGACACTCTGCAATGCACTACACTCGCTCAGCTTCCTTCAAGCAGACCAGCTTTCCAGTGTACATTGTCTTTAAGGAGCCTGGGAAGGGGTGGGTGGTGGGGTAGGGGGAGAACTCGACAGCTCACTTGGAAATGAGCTTTTCTTTCCTCGCCTCTTGTACCATGGAAATTAATTCTCCTCCTCTGTGCTATCGCTATAATTTTCCCAATTAACATTTTTAATAGTAAGTATTTTCTAGGAAACGCCGTAATACACAGGTGTGTGCTTCTAATTTAAATACTGACACCCATGCTGTGTTCACATCTGAAGATCACTCCTCCTTGCCGGAGCTTCCCTCCCCAAACAAGAGGGGAACACCTGTGGTGCCGCAGCAGCGGGAGCCTCGCAGCCTGGCGGGGCGGCTGCTTCCTTGGCACGCACACGTGGCGGCACCAGCACAGCCCACTCTGATCCTTCTGCTGCCCTGAACGTGCTACGGCTGCAGGATGGTGCCTGGGCTTCAGGGGCCCCAGGAACCTCCCTGTCCTCCTGCAGCCCCACTGCCCGGGAGCCCGGCAGCGCTGGGAGCAGAGGCTCGCTCGCAGGAAGCCCTGGTGCCTGCAGTACAGAGTTGTGCCGTGACTCCCACAAACAGAGGAGTCTGGGAAGGCTTTATAATTACTTGTACTGTTTCTTTTTGTATTATCCAGCTACAAAAAACCTTACATATGTCTAGGATGTTCATCTGCCGCATTATCTCAGTATCAGGTACTTTCTATTACTTCATCTTCCATTTGATAAAACACTATCAAAAGTTCTTTCTTTAAATATATGTATATAAATTAGTATTTATCTGTAAAATATTAATGCTAAAAAATAGATTTTATAATTAGGAAATGAGAATTATTTTTATTTTCTCTTCTAAAATGAGACATCGTGAAAACCCACACATTACCAAGGAAAATAAAATTTCAACTTATTATAAGTGGGGAATGCAGTAACCTGAGCTGCAAACATTCCAAGCTTTATTTCTTGTTTGCATTTTTCTGGGTTCTGGATGCTTCCAGAGCAGATGTTTAAAATTCTGAGAACCTCAGACCATACTGACTGGGCTGCATCCCACAGGTCAACGTAGGGACAAGGATGCCATTTTTAAAACCAACATAAGAAAGCCAACCAGTTGAGGTGTCACAGTACACTGAAAAAATATTCAACTAAAAAAAGCTACTAAAGTCTTTTAGGTTCTTTGCTAAATTCAAAGATTTATTTGTTTGGAAATCCTTACCCAGTATAATCAGAATCTTCTCATACAGATTTACTAATGAAATCAGCCTCTAGAAGATATTTGAGCTTGTGAAGGCACTCAGGACAAGGTAATTTCTGAGTACGTGCAAAATAACAGGTTTCTAATGCCCTCTGAATTGTGACTGACCTTTCCAGTGCTCTGCAGTAGAGCTGCCAGGATTTCATGTTGTATTTTTCTGCATTTAGAAGTTACATGAGACACAATCCAATGCATGTAGGAATAGAGAAAAGGAATTTGGTGTCTGTGGATTCTCCCTCGCCTGAACTCCCCGAATGCTCCTGACACAGCCCATGCCCACAGGCAGAGGGCAGGGACAGCTCTGGGTGCTGGGACACCTCAAGGGATGGGGCCCTGGGAGGGTGATGCTCTCAGTTTTGGGCACCAGACAGTGGACCATGCAAGCCCAGGGTGCTGGAGGAAAGCTGAGGTGACAAGCAGCTGTGTAGCCAAAACAGGCCCCCCCAAGGGGAAAGGTGAGGCAGGAGTACACATTTTCTGTTGCTTATCTCAATAAACAGAAAATGGGAAAAAGTTAAGGCAAGAATACTTGCAGAAGTGAGTCTCTGCGTGCTTCATGAGACCCCAGCTTTCCCAAGAAGCCAAAATTAAACCCAACTCTACAGAACAGAGGAGAACATAAACCCTCAACACTGGGAACAGACAATGCAGCACCAGGATCAGAAGACTGAAAGAGGAGGAGAACAGAGGGAACAGCCATGAGGGAACAGGCAGCGCGAGGCCCGAGCGGCAGAGACAGCATTAAAAACACCCCAGCATGGGCTCTGGTAGCCCTGCAGAAAAAATAAGTCTCCAAATTGTGTCAAGATGTTGCTCCTCTGGAGATACCGAGTGAAAATTTTGATTTACATAGCTGGGAGATGCCATCCAAAGCATAAGAGAGGAAAAGGAGTGACCACAGGGTGGTTTTCCTTTATTTTGTGGTTCATTTCTGAAAAGCTGCTGCTTCCCCTTTCTTTCCCTTGAAAAGAAGGAAACTTTAAAAGAAATTGCAGAAGGCAATTAAAAATCTAAAGTAGTGTACTACATTAAAAAAGCATGGGGGAGAAATCTTAATAGAAAAACATCAAATACCTGTGTCCTAAAACGTTGTGTTTTGGTTTTTTTCCCCATGCTGTGCTGTGTTAACATGTCCCTCACACGTGTGCCCAGCTGCTGCTGTGAGCTCGGTGGCAGGGACAGGAAATTTGGAGCTAATGGGGAAAGCGGGGAATACCAACCTGTAATTTATTTTTATGATTTCTGGAATGTTGTAATTGAATTACACTAATGTTATGTGCTAATGGATGGTTGGGTACTGAGAGGCCTTTCCTGTTGCAAACACTGCAAAGAACCCCCATGCTCTGCAAAACACTTGTGCACAGAGACATACCCAGTGCCATTTGTCCCCAGCACTCAGGACATGGTCCACAGTTCCCTGTTTCCAAAACCCCTTCTTGATCAGTACTGTAACATGCAGCTGCAGAGAAAAACAAGGTACCTTCAGCTATCTCAAAAGCAGACAAAAAAAATTAGGCTTTTAGGTCTGCAGGCTCCTGAGGAGAAGACAGAATCTGCTCTGTTTGCCCCAGACAATTCAGCCAAGATTCCCTGGGGCCTCACAGTCAGGCTAATGAGAAACTCCCCAGCAACTCCTATATAAAATGCTTTCATAGGTCTTTAAAATGCCTTAAATTCTCTATATATTTAGTAAGACTTTTTACTTCTTTAAAATGTCCCTCGTTGCTCCTCAAGATAATACCCTTGTGATGTATTGCAACAGAAATGCAGCATTGTCTGACCAGACCTTTGTTTTGCAAGTATTGAACCTTATTTTTGTCTTGGCCTTGAAGAAGCCAGAACCCCTTCTGCAGAGCAGAGGTGGGCACTTGCCTGGCCCCCAGCAGGCCAGCCCAGTCCACCCCCAGTGACACTTTTGGAGTAGGTCAGATGGGCTGCACACGCTGTTGATGGTGTGTGGGGGGGGAAGCAGTACTCAGCTACCCTGTTCCTCTGGAACAGAAAACATCTCGGCCTCTTGGGCAGTAAAACACGCCTGACCAGCTATTTAACAACAAACTAAGTCCTTGGATTAAGAGAGGAAAGGAAAAGCTTTTTTTCTTCCTTTTACATTAAGGACAAGATGTTTACAGAACCTGAAGAGGAAGGAAATTTGCTATATGCCCATTGTTAAACAGTACTTGTGGATACTCAGATTATAGACCCTGGTGCAAGGGCAGCCTCTGCCTCTTCCATGTTTTTTGATTCTCCAAGTTATTATGTGCAGCCTTTAAGTCGTTGTTATTAGAATAAACTATTTCTAGCTGTATTTGAAGTACTGGAATAAATTCCTCAGTGCAACTACACCACAGGTTGGATTCTTGCAAAGAGTTTTGCCTTGGCAGATTTCACCAGGAATGAGCAGTCATGCCAGAGCAGACAGCAACTTGTGCAGACCCTCTGCCAGAGGAAAAAGGCTGGTCCTGTACCAAGCCATCACCAAACAGACCCCTCTGAGCACAGGATTTCTGTTGCCACGGTGTTCACAGCCAAATTTCCATGGGCTGCACTAAGCAGCTGCCATGAGCAGCCCCTTGCCCAGTGCCATGGTCTGGTCAGGGATGCTCAGGCTGTGCACCCTCAGGACATGTCAGGAGCAGAGAAGCTCCCCCAGGAGACACCCAGATTGGAGCCCCATGTTTGGCACACCAGGGACAGATGGTCACCGGAGCCACCTAGACAAGACCAATGACTGCAGACTCAACTCATGCTCACAAAAAAAAATTCCAGAATAACTTCTACTGGTTAGATGAACAAAATAAAATATAGCAGCAAAAGCTCCTTTTTTCCCCACAGATGCATCTATAAATTATTTCACTAGTAGAAAAATATATTTATATTTTTTTTAAAGTTTAGAGTTTACATTCTACCTGTAACAGCTCTTACTGTTCCTACATACCACCAATCCTGGGACCATGACTCTTCCAGCCCACAGCAGCTGAGCAGAGCACCAATAGAATTTTTCAGAAGTCATTTCATATGTGTTTGCACACACACAGAGATGTACAAACACATACAGGAGAAATAGGGAGAAAAATATGTTAATTTGAAACATCTGGCAAATGTTTCGGAGTTAACAAGTCCCAGGTTCGGCCTTAGGGTTTTTTTTCCCTTTTGGGGGAGTCAAGGAAGGGGAGGCAATTTTGTCATTTTGGGCCAGGGAAAGAAGGGGCATGAAACAAGAAATTGAAGCGTGTTTTTTCACCCTTTATTGAACTTCAACATCACACTACTGGAGCTAATGCAAACAGGAAGATCATAAAAGAACATAATGAAAGTCTCGCACACTGGGACTGAGGGACTGGTTTCAGTTACTGAATATAGCTGTGGAGCCACACCACACAAGAGCCAGGGACTCCACACAGCCACAGCACCACAAACCTGGGCTTTTAAAGCTTTTTCTGTGCAGCTCCTCAGTTATATTCCAACCTGAAACTTGCATCCCATGTGCTGCATCCCAACTTGACAGGATAGGGTATTACATCTTTATACATAAACAAGACTGACATGTATAGCTACTAAGTGTATTAAGAAGAAAATCCCCCAATTAACACACATTTTCCTAAAGCTGCCATAAATCACGCATACAATACATTTTCTCCCACATCCAACATCTTGAATGAGAGCTGTAATTGTGGGATTAAATGAAGAAAAATGGAGACTCAACTAATTTAGTAAAAGCCTTTCACAGTCTGTCTTTTACTTAAGGCAGAGTCACCAACACCAACCCCAAATCAACACTGCTGTGTACATAAAGTTTTTTTTGTGATTGTTTTGAACCATAGCCTATTTTGAATTTAATACACTTCCAGACTTGTGATAGATAACACCGGTAACTCCACTCCAGTGCTGTTTGAGATGAAGGTCAAGCAAGAGAGCTGGCGAGCGCTCTTTTCATGCACCGTTAGCTCCAGGCACAAAGGGGCCTTCGACATCACAGCTGGGGGTTTGCAGCAGCAGCAGCAGCAGCAGTACTTGCTATCAAAGACTAGTGAAAACACAAACCCCTCCAAACAGCCAGTGCCCAAGGAAGATGCACCCAGTGCCCCAGCAGATGCAGCTGAGAGCGCAGTGGGTACAGAGCGAAAGGTCACCAAGTGCCACACAAAGGCACTTTGTGCCTTTGAGGCCAGAGAGGGGCTCACTTTGGTAAGGAAGTGTCTCCTGGGAGCCAGGCTCCCCGTGACTCTTACAAAACTCAGCTAGCCAGGAATGCAGCGCCATTGTTGGTTTTCATATTACTGCTCAGTTTCACAGCTGTTTTCATATCATTGGTGAGCTTTTAAGAGAATACCATTGCACAGTCCAGTGTGAAGAGAGCACAGAAATAGACTTACTGGCTTCAAAATAAAAAATATTCTGAGCATCTCATAAATGTTAAAAACAGACAACAAAATAGCTTTACATGGGGCACAGTGACCAAGATGTGGCTAAACACAAACTCATCTGACACTTATCCTCATGCTTGTGTTATCAATACATATTACACAGACAAATTTGATTTATCCTGTTCAGTTTCTTGAGCCTCTTTTTATTCAAATTATTGACCTAACATGGATGAACGAGCCTCAGACACATGTTTATTACTGTCAAGCAGACCAAAAGCTCATTCAAATTTTAAACCTTTCTACGACAGTGATGTACCACTTTTATTCTGCAGCCCTGACAGTACTTTCCAGTTTCCTCTGAGAGGAGAAATACACACATTCCAGTTGAGAAAGAGGCTTAAAATTCCTATTAAAGCAGCTTTTATGTAATTAGATTGGAATGAATGTGTAACAGTGCCCATTGCAGAAAACTTCAAAGTAGTTATACTGGAGAAATCACAACCCATTTCAGTGTGCCCACAAGAAGAAAGAATGGCTCTCTGGAGGATAAGAGTATATTAGTCTCTGTGTGTAATAGATTTTATTGACCATATGGAACTGATATAAAAATTGTGTTGCAGTGGGTAGTCTTGGATTTGAGACAGGAATGTGACATACAAAATACAGTTCCTGTAAAAAGCCTGGCAGCTTTCTGGCAGTTTTTGCAATCAGAAGAACTTAAAATATTTACCTGATTGAGTCACTGACGAGTCCCAGGTCAAAGCAAAATCTGAAGATTCACCCTCTTCAACTGAAAAAGAACAAAAATAAGTTGTGATTGCTAAAGCAAACCAACTGGAAAGCAAAGTCATCAGAGCACTAGGTCCACTATGACATTAAGTATTAAAACAGACTTCTCCACTGCTAAAAAAGAACTTACTGCTTTCTATAAAATAATTCATAAGGTAGAAATTAAGTAAAGGGTTCTTTCCTGCTTTTTAACCTGAATAAGGGATTTGTGTTTGCAGTCTCTTCCTGAACGGGTGGCAGTAAGTTCATGTGAAATTTTAATAGTTCTTCAATCACCACTACCTGGTAAGTTTTCATATTTGAAATGCTGTACATTCCCAACTTGCATGTGTAAAATTGCCATTGTAAACAGAGAGGTTGTTTTTGAAATGGATGTTTCAACAGATCATAGTAAAGAACTGTCCTGTGAAAGAAAAATTGCCTGACTTATGTAATCCAAACATACTAACACATCTGGCACATTCAGAACCCAGTGATATCTTCAGGGATTTTTCAGAATTAAAAAATACTATTTTGATGTATAACCACACTCTGATATGGCAGTCACCAATAACTGCTTTTAAGGTTTGTTGTTGCTGTGAAGGCTGTCACAGCCAGTGCTCAGCACTTGCAAGTGACGTAGCTAAAACCTTCTGCCAGATAGGAATTATAAAAACACCACTTGATTCTTACATTCTTAAAAATAACTAAGAGAACAGCCAACTACAAGCCAGACAAAAAAAGTGCCTGATCCTGCTGTTACTGAAATCAGTGCTGGTTCTACTGATGTCAGACTGGGCATTTGAAAGCAGTAACTGCAGAAATTCTTCTTTTGAATTGCAAAAGTTTATCATCATCACCTGACCACTCTGTCACCCTAATACCAAACAAATTTAATTACAGGTCTTTATTTTCTGATTCATATTATTTACTCCATGCACTGAACAATCACTCACCCTTTCATCTATGCTATGCTGGATTCAAATGCACATTCTACAGAATTCTGCAGTGGGAATCCAAACCATATTGCAAAGCCACAGGCACAACCCCTGTTGACCAGCCCTGTATGCTCAGGCCAGCCTGCTCCAGTGAATATTTGCACTGACATTTGCATCACAAGTCTTGATTTTATGCTTTCCGTGCATTTTTCCCCCCAGTCCAGTGCAGAATTCTGGCATCAAGTTGATGTTAGTGGTAACATCATATGGCATTAGGAACAGAGAATATAATTTACATAGGCAGTGCCTTGACAAATGTAATCTTATGTCCAAACCATAGAAAAATGTGTGTTCCACAGAAGAGCACCATTCTGGTTTTCTTAAATCCATGTGTTTGCTAGTGGAGGAGCATGAAATTCAGCCATTTCTTTGGAGAAATCATACTTGAGACCTGGCTATACTTGTTCCAGAGTCTATGTTAGCATAAAGGCCATGTCACATAATATTAAATCCCAGAATGACAGAGGAAAAACAAGAAGCAAAGCTAGAAGCTTATTGAAGCCATTATTGGCCCCATTTCCTGACAGTGGCAGAGCCAGCTTGGCTGGCGTTTGCTCCCTCCTGAGGGCTCACCTACCATTTTGTGCTCTCTAAGCCACCATCTCACTCCCACTTTGACCCATCTCTTAATAGAAAAACTCTGGACACAGTTACCCATTTCAGCCTTACAAAAACACGTGTCTCATTTTAACATCAAAATCTATATACACCTGGGAGGGTTGTTGCTCCAAAACTAAATAAGCCAAGTTGGAAATTCATGTACCTTACTCAAAACAGGCAAGGAGAATGTTTTAATTTTATTTTATCCTTGACTGCTTTTTGGTTGTTTTGTTTGGACAGGGTTTTTTTTTTTTTTTTATATTACTAGTTTTATGCTGAGGGTTTTTTAATTTCTTTACATTTTGTCTTGGAAACAGAGATTTTTTTAAAAACTCAGTCTGTTAAAAATACATAAAAAGATAAATTTGGTCCTAGTCAAAGAGTAGTATATAGATCTGCACTGGTCATTGACAATTTTAGCAATACACTGACTTTCATGTTGGTTAAACACCAAAGACTGCTCCAGTCCTTGAGCTGCTCTAGGGCAGCTGGCTCCAGCACGTAACAAAACCACAGTTTTTGGAATCCCTTAAATGAGGGCAAAGGTTTGAATCAACCTCTGTTGGCATTAATTTGCTTTGCTCCCTAATGACTGAAAAGGGGACAGAGAACATTCACGTGGAGGCAATGGCACTGAAATTCACTTTATATTATTGCAGTCATGGTCTCAGGTTCTCCCCCTCTGTTTGCACAGACCCACCACAGAGCTGACAGTGCTGCTTATCCATGGAAAGAGGAGGCCAGTGGGATGGAACCTCCTGAGCTTAGGCACAGGCACATCACCCTTCAGCTGCTGCTCACAACACTACCACCACCTTTCCCCTTACTTTTCCATTTTTCCTTTAACTCTTTTAAGCAAACATCATCTTTCAGAGGCTAAACCATAAGAAAAAGTAACAGTCAAGTCTATTCCAAGGCCTATTCCAAGGGGAATTGCTGTATCAACTGACTCAAGCATTTGATCCTCACCTGCCCATCCATCCACCCTGCTAGACAGTGGGCAGAGAGAAACAAGGAGCAAAAGCAGCCACACCCAGAAAAGAAAGGCCAAAAGACTGTGTCTATACACACCCATTAAGCCCCAAAGGTTTGATGGGAAATGGAATCTGTGAAGCTGAAGCAAAACTTAGGTGATCAGGCTTTGTCACAGACAGCGAGTGTGACTGTAGGGAGACACTGAACTCCATGTGCTTCTGCTCCCTCTCCATAATGGGCATAAAACCAAGAGCTGCAAGGTTCCTCTGTGGCTGCCTAATCTTCTGGATATAAATGGTTATTTAAGGAGCCAGCATTTGAAGTGGTGTCACTGCCCAGCAGTGTGCAGAAGCCATGGAAGTCAGAAGGAAATATAATGTTTTCTTCCTCCTTAAGCCAAGCATTTGCAGCTGAAATTTGCTCTCAGTCACACATGTCTGTTGCTGGAGCCATAGGGAAGCAGGAAGAGGCTTCCCAGGCTGGTTGGAGATCTGGGGACTTGACGCTGTCCACAGAGGGCAGAGGAGTCCCAGAGACCCCATCTGGGGACAGGCCCCCAGGGGCTGCCTTAGGACTGGGCAAACCCTCCCTAGCAGGGCATAGCAGACCCAGATTTGGTCACTATGGAGGTCACTGTGGAGGAATTTCCAGGTCTCACTGCTGACAATGAAGTAAAAAAAGCCCTTAGTCCATACTATTAGCCAGAGAATGATTCACTTAAGCAGAATTTTCAGTTTCTTAATATTTGTGTTATTATTTCCTGGAAACCTACGTTGGCTCAGGTGGCCACGTGTATCAACATTTACCGTGTAGATGCTGTTACTTAACTTGTGCTAATGGGCAAAACAAAGCCAGGGAAGAAGTACAAAGCATTCAACACAATCACTCTCAAAATACACTGCCAAGTAAGAATAATTCCCATTACATTAGCAGGAAAACACATTTTCTGAGACATGCTATAATACAGAATATATATATACTCATAACTACCAAAGTCAAGGGCTAGACACTTCTATCTGGGCTAGTTAATCACTCAATGTGTGGACATCCAATTCCATAAGGCTGATGTTCAGCGTGGGCAGGAGCCACCCATGTGCACGAAACACTTTGCAGCTTGGGAAAACCACAGGAAGAGCAGCACCATTTAAGACTGAGAACCCTCATTTTCCAAAGCAATGAGAGCTCTTGTATCAATTCTAACTACTTTTCAAGAATCCTGATGACAAGATGGTGAAGGCTCAGCATTTCCTGAAATTTTGGAGGCATTTCATACCAGGCATTGAAAATGAAGACACACAAAATCACTTAAGCTGTGGACAGAATGTTCACAGATGCACCTCACATGGTTTTTTGCTGGATTGGATTCTTCCAATTTTCTTTCACAAACTCTGCCCAATTTACATGGTGTGCCAGCACATGAAGATATGGTTGGAACACAGAAGTTGCTATGCAAGTACACTCTTACTCTGGTCTCTGTCTGCTCTCTCCATCAGAATGATCAGCTTAAAATGCTTTCAAAATGCACATTTTTAGTTCTTCAGTAATACAAAGACAATATAGCAAGAGAACAAAAGTTTAGTCCCACTCAACTCCATGTGTCTTTGGTGCAATAAGCATGGTGCAACACACTGACCAACAGGGAGGGAACACATGACTCTTTGTGCCAAAATAGCCATGTAGTTGGTTAAAAAAATGGGCAAGACAAAGTTTCAAAGTCCAGTACTACACCTTGATATCAACACTCACAGCATTCTATTTCTATTTTAAAGTATTAATTTATTTTTCTTTTCTTTTGCAAATGATCCATAGTATCTGCCAGCACACAGAGATAAAATACTGCAATAAAAAGAGACTCTTTTAGCTACATTCTTCAGGGTGATAATCATGAGATAGTTAAAGGAATCCCACCAGAGCATGTGCCTGCTACATCTGTGTCTTGGCTGAAATCTGGGGGCATCTAAGAAACTGACACCCTTCAGGAAGGCTGCTAGTGACTTGAAAATAGCCTTGGTCTGGCAGTGTAGAAATTCTTATTGTTACTCAGCTCAAAAGATGGTTAAGTTTGTGGACTGCCCACTTGAGGCCCTCTCCCTGTTCTGCCCCAGCACAGGGGGCCTCCCTGCTGTCATGCCTGGAGAAGACCTGTGTCCTGCTCCAGCTGACTGTGGGGCCCAAATGCAAGAGTCAGAACAAGCACACAGCCGACACAGGGAAGAACTGTGGGCAATGGCAACATCACAATACAGCACTCCTGCACATGCCAAATATTTGCATTTTGCCCGCTCGTCTCAGATGTTCTCCAAGGATGCTTATTTAATTGCTAGGTCACGAGTGCTGCAGGCTCAAAGATTTCAGTTCTTTGTGCTCAGAGAAACTTCTGAAAGGATTCAGCATCCATTCCCCTAAGAGTGAGAACATCTATTTATGGGGCTACCATTACCTGAACTCCATTCACAGTCACAGTGCTTATTTAACACTTTATCACTCCCAGGAAAGAAGTTAACCTTATCAAAGTAAGATGCTTCTGCACCAAATGTTGATTTCTAGATGCAATCAAGCTTTCCAAGTGAGCAACAGCCCCTCAGTAATTCAGATGGCATGTGTATGCTCCCTTATCCTATTACACAGGCTTCAAGGACCACAAGGACCAGTTTCACACTTCCCATAATAGAACAACATCATAGTTCACTAACAAAAATGTCAGGAATTGTGAGAGTGTGAGGAACTACTGAGAAATCTAATGGGTTAATCCCACAGCTGATGAGGGGAACTTTCCTGAATCAAGGCTACTACCAAGCACTGCATTCAGGATCAGTGCCACTCCCTCACCTGCCAGCAACCTTCGAAAACACCAGGCACAAAATGCCTTGAATGCACAGAATGCTGGTGCCACTATTTTACTTTGGAGGATTTTGTTCAATTTTGTTGGTGACAGAACTCTCAGATAAACCCAGGGAAGTCTCACCGATGCCTGTGTATTAGCTGTAATGTATATGTCAAGACTCACAGCTTTCCCTCTAGAGAAATACTCCAGCACCAAGCCGCATTGTAAGCCAGTCACACATTAATCACATCTTTTCCTGCCCTAGCTATCGGTACTCGCACGCAGGAGCTCCGTGATCTTCTCTAATCTTCAGGCCCCTTTGCCACTTTCAGACACACATCTCTGCTGTCCTACCCAGCCTTTGCTCCATCCCTCCCACCACACGCAATTCCTTGCTCCCAAATCAGCACAGGACACAGAACAGCCCCATCCGACCACCACTCATGTGCCGCGGCTCATCCCACAGCACTGGCAGCCTGGGATTTGATACAGTGCTCTTAATCCTGCAAAATGCAGAGCAGTTTCCATTTCCACAAAGTGAAAGGGAGCTGAGGATGCTCAAAACTTGATGAATTTGGGATTGTAGAGCAGTCGCTTTCCAGCTGCTTGGCATGGCAGGAGCACAAAGGGTGTTAACAACCTTTACACTTTGAATTGCCTGGTATTTTCCGTGTGAATCTAGAGCTCATCCTTTGGAGAGGTGCAGACAGGCTGATCGCTCAAACAGAGAGGAGAACACCGCTGCTCCACGGAGCCTGCTGCCCAGAGAGGGTCAGCCCTGCACAGCCCCGGGAACCTCCGCAACGAGCAGTGGTAAAGGTTTAGAAATGGCTACTCTGAGCAGCAGCCAGCCAGCCCCTCTTTTGAGATCACCTCTTTGCTATGAGGCTTTCCCACTCTCCTCCTTAGATGCTCCCTGATAAGATTCTCCATCGTATCGGTGAGGCAAGAGTCTGTAAAACACAGAAATCCGCAGCAGGAGGGAAGCAGCAGCATGCGAAGCAGCCCCGTTTGTTATTAAATGCAGCGGCGCTGCGGCAGAGCTGCAGCCGCTGCCCGGGAGCGCTGCAGGGCGCAGAGCCGGCCCCGAGCCAGGCATCGCCTCCTCCAGGAACCAGGCTGCCCTCTTTGTCAGCAGCTGGGGCTTTCTCCCGCCGCTGTGCACAGAGAAACCTTCACATTCAGCAGGAAAACAGGAAGTTTGGAGGGGCTTTGCCAGTCAGCAGAGAATAGATGCCTGTGAGTGTATCCCGACGCATTTACAGTACCTTGCAGCTAGAAAGGAAAGGGAAATCCCCCGGTGCCTTCGTACCAACATCCAGGGGAGCAGAAACGTACCTGGCGGAAGCTGCTGGGTGTGCTCTATACCAGCCACTTGAGCCAATTTACTCCCCTTGGAAAATCAACTTCCCCAGAGGATTCCTCTCAGGTCTCCCCATGTTTACAAGGCGTTTTGCTTGTTTGTGTGATCATTTCCATTCAGCTTTAGTAACACTTGGCCCTGGTGGTTGGTGGGAAGGAGCACTGGGACACCAGGGCATCCCCAGAGAGGCCATGGTGTGTTCCTTGCCCATGCCCTGGGATCCCCCATGGGAACCGGCCATGGTCCTCGGCACAATCGCTCGCAGCTCCAGAGCCACCTCCCCGTTCTCTCCTGAGCGAGCAGCTGATCCAGCCTTGGTGGCCCTTGGCCAGCAAGGGTTTTTTCCACCTTAAATAGGACCGTTATGTATTAGTCCTTTCATGAGCCAGCAGGCCAGGGAATAAGACAAGAGGGTTTACTGACATGGCTTATTTAGCTAGTTCAGAGCCTAAATTTGCACAAGTTCTCTAGCTGCTTTTCTCCAAAGTCAGTAATAGGGCTTGGCAGAGACTGTGGGTTTTGCTGGCAAAGTCAGCCTTTTTGTGTGAAGGAGGGAGGAGTGGGGAAACCCAGACTGCTGTGCTCACTAGGTCAAGGAAAAGAAAAAAAGAAAGGAAGAAAAAAAAAAAAGAAAAAAAAGGAAGAAGGATGAGACAAATGGGACAGAATTACAAAGGGAAACAGAAAAAAAGATCGTTAGGAACAGAAAAAGATGTGAAGGTGATTAAGGAGAACAAGACAAACAACAAAATAAGGTAGCACTAGCAGGTTTATGCAAAGGAGATCTAATTATGGGTGGCTAAATCCTCCAGGACATTAATATTCCATCGTAATGTGTCTAGTTTCCTCCTTTCCAGACATGGCAGGGAGGAAATGAGAATCACTTAGATACACTGTTTAATGAGCAAATGATGGACGATCACCAAATACAGCCTGCCTGATAAGTATCCATTAGCTTAAACTCGCACAGTAAATCTGTGTGCAGCTAACGGGCCTGCCTCTTCCAACGCTACAGCAAAACTTAATGGAACTGCAGCCAGAGAAGGGGAGCCTTGTAAATAAAAATCTCATCTCGGTAAGACAAGAAAGACTGTAGGACATACATAATGGCTAATCACAGCCCTTCCCACAGACTGCACACCTGACTCACAAGCCAGGGTGTATTTATTCCCAGTGCACATATTTAGTTTTCGTGTTTCTAATTCACATACTTCACTGGAGACAGATATTTCCCATCCAAATCTATTATGTAAATAAATACGAGGGTTAGGTGTAATAAAATGCAGTCAATGTTTCAGGTTGCCGTCAAGATCAGCATCTTATACGTGCAATACATTAAGCTTGTAATTCTTAAAACTGGGCCTACAGACACCCCATGATACATTTGGGATCAGCAGTCTCACTGACAGTTCTTATAGCTTGTCATCAAATGTTAATCCCCAAAGGGCAGGATGGATTATTTTTTTTCTTTTAATTGCAATACATGGTATTTAATCTGTGAAATGTTCAGGAATTCAGAGGTTTGTTCTGCTGTTTCTGCCTGGAGTTTGCCTGGCCGTGAGACTGGCGGAGTGCACCTGCTATGGCACATTCCTGCCTGGCACAGACCTCCCAGTGACATCCTGCAGCCCCAGCCCCATCACCTGCCATGAGCTCCCCTGGAAATGGACAGGAGCATCCAGAGTCCCTGCCCCAGCTGGGCTAAGCCCCAGCCCACAGCACACACAGGAGGGGTGGTGAGGGACGTGGAGATGCACGAGGAGATGGGGTGCAGGGGGACAGGGACAGGGGACAGCAAGCACTGGCTGCCTGTGGGCACCCTCCTCTCTGCATTGTTACATGTATTTCTAAGGCAACTGTCACCATAGTGTCTGCACCTTCTTTCAAAAATAGATCTGCTATGAGTAAGCAGGCACATTAAAGCTCAAGTGAAACAAAACAGGTGAATCCAGCATTCTCCACATTGCTCATAAAATCACAGATTTTGCTTCAGCAACCATTTGTAATGCAACTGGATGACAGAAACATTTACTTGTTGAAACCCTACCAAACCAAAGCAAGGAAAGTAGAGAAAGGGAAGATTAACACCTCTCCAATTCACGGCCAGGACTTCAAATCCATGAGTTGAATTTCCAAATTGTGAAGTGATCCTTTGATCTGTTAGAAATGCCAAAGCAGGCTGAGCTTACCCAAAGACAAGATGATGGTGATGATGCAAGTAACAGACCAGAGGTGGGTCAGCAAGCACAATAACAAAGGTGTTACTCAAATAATTGCAATATCTTACACCTTCCTCCAAACTCCAGGTTTAGAAGTTGTACTGTGAAGGCTCCACTACCCCCTATGCACTTCTGAGCACAGATACCAAGTGAATATACACAAATCCCAGGTACCACCCAAAACGATGTTTGCAAACACATGGGGCTGTGTGTTGGAAGACAGCAAACCTCACAGCTGGCAGAGACAAGGGGCACATGGCAGAGTTCAGCTGGAAGGGGATGGCACAGGCCAAAGGGATGCCGGAAAGGCCTTGACTGTTTCCTGAACAGAACAAAAAGGCTACAATGAAATGAAGTTTCAAAACCAAGTCAAAGCACCATGAAATTCAAATACTGGGTTTTGCACAGAGAATGCAGGGTCTCACAAAGTCAGATTTATTGCAAACTTGGCTTCTCTGGGGAAGAAAAAAGAAAAGAAGAAAAAAAAAGGCAGGGGAAAGATGGGTAAGAGCACTATTTTGACATCAGGGCTATAAAGTTCCTCTCTAGGCAGGACACCTAATAAATTTACCTGTACTAGCCCTGTATTCAGACACTGAATGAGAATGCTGAAAGGTTAATACCTACCACAGGCTAATGACACAAAGAAAGGGAATGTTCTGAAAATAATCTACATGTATGGAAACAGGAACCAAACTCAGGAAGAAGGGAAGTAAATAACTAGGATCTGCAGATGAGCAGAGGGGCCATAACTCCTTACACTACCTTCTGTTCTCATAAAGCACATGGAAATTTAGGTACATCAGCAGACTGATTACACCCTGCCTCAAACTGCAGGCTGCTCCCCATTGCTACTAATGGGGATCACCCTTCTGCATTCTGCTTACTCAAATCCATCCAACCACGTGCAGTTCAGTAATAAAAAACTCACAAAAACAGCACTGTCCCACCTGCTGTGGTTAGACCAAGAGCCATATCCCTTCAGACCCTACTGCCATGGAGAGCAAGTAGCCTTTTCCCTTCCCTTTGACAAGGAGCTGGTGTCAGCTCTCCAGCTCATCTCATCATCACCATAAATCAAGTTCCACTTCACAGCTCTTTTTCCACTATTGATTTCACCCAGACCCAATAGAAGCCAATGCACCATCTCCCATTTCACAGGATCTGAGCAGTTCCAGATGACAGGGAACCCCAGTTTTCAGACTTAGGTTTGAGGTACAGTTCAATACTGATAAAAAAAAAAAATCACACTTGCAAATATGAAAATTATTTAAACAGCAAGTAACTACCTTGAGGGACACAGACAAAATTGTAAAGCACACAACCAACTCTAGTCTTACACAAGTTTTAGTCTCTTACTTCATAATTCTTCAAAGCAAGTTTTACTACTTTAAGCCTAAAGCCCTCATCCCAGCTCAGTGAGCTCCAGCAGAACAGAGTTGCTGTACCAAACACTTTGTTTAGCATCACACTCCCCTCCACAAATACCCCATTCAGCACCATGGGCTATTAATCACAGCTGAAAAGAAGTCTTTGACCAGATTTCCACACCTTAGCCTAAAAAAACAGATCAATTTTTACTGCAAATCCTTCAAACTTGGAAGTTGTTTCACTAGTGAACTAAGTTTGCAGCATAAGTAGCACAGAAAAGGAAAAGAGAGGAGGATTTTCCTGACCAGCCATTTTAATTAGAGCTCCAAGGGCTTGGAAAAACCCCTCTGCTGAGTGGCATTACTTGCCCCTTTTCCCCTCCTCAGAAAGGCCAAGTTTTGAAGCTCTGAGCACCCCAGGCTGTCAGTGCTGCCGCTCTGCTGGTCCCAGGCCATCTCAGGGGCTCAGGCCCTGGCCAGCCCAGCTCCAGCTTTCCTGGAGAGAGCTGGGTTTTGCCAGGCTTTGGTAGGAGTTGCTTTCTCCAGCAATCCCTCACTGTGGTTCTTTTGTGTATGCAAGTGTGTGTGTGGATGTGCGTGCCTGTGTGTGTGGCAATACTCCCCAGGCTCGCTCATTTTAATGCTGCTTTCTCCCCAGATGAAAATATACATATTCTTATTAAGAAAAAAAAAATGTGCAAAGTATAAATTTGCATCTATGATCATTTCTAGTTCATAAATTGTATTTTAATAATAAAAAATATATTCTTCTCTACTGCCTTTAAACACTAACAGTAAAGTCTGTCTTATTTGTACGTGAGCTTAAATGTTTTGATGAAAGAACACACAAATGGTATAAAATGTAAAGTGAAATATAGATAAAAGGATAAATAAAAGCAGGAGCACAGTGAATATGTGGAGAATCCTGCCTCCTCCTTTTGATTCACGTGAGTGGATGCCCCACACTTTTCTACTGCAGAATTTTATTACACAGTTTGAGGGGAATTCTCCAGCTGAGATTCTTCTACTAGAAAGACAGGCTTTGTTGGCTGCATTAAGGTGATAGAAATTACAATGAAGGAGAGAAAGTTGTATGTACCACATACAGCCCTTCATAGTGTCAAATTTAATTTGCAGAAAAACCAACACAACCACCATAAAGTGGAAACTAATATTTTTTATAACCCCTTAACAACCTGTCCTTAGTGCTAACATACCATAAAAATATTTCAACATCTTGTTATATGTGTAGTTTGTTTTAAACAACACTAAAAGGAGAACACGGTTCTTTCTGAAAATTGGCATATACACAAAGAAAGGGGGAAAGCTGGCTTTTAAAACTTTATCCCAACACATACTTTTTTCTTTTTATTCCTATTAAACATACAACTCTTCCACTGAAATGAAACATAGAAAGAGTTTCCAAATATTTCATAATTCTGAATGGATTTCCCTAGTGTAACAGTAATAATATTTTTACAGTTAAAAGATCCACTGATTTAATAAGTGTGATTTGTGTATTTAGAAAATTCATTAGAGCAGACATTCCCCAACATTTTTAGATTTATTTATTTATTTAGCCTAATTTGGGTACACTACTTCAAAAGAACGCTTAGAGCTTCCCAGTTCCTTAGTCACTCACTAATAACATCTAATAATTAATAAAGACATGTAAATTCTTAACTCCCAGAACTATTCCAAACTTACTATCTGTACGCTTCATGTCATGTCTCACTTATAGATATCTGCATTACTTTGTTTCATAAAATGCTGAAGGGACACGTACTTATCTTGCTCTCCACCAAGAGTGAATATTCAGGCACGATGCAACCAAAGCAAAACTAAACCCAAGCCTGAGCAAACCTCTCCTCCAGGAGCCCACAGAGTTTTCCAGCCAGGCACAGAGGGGGTTTGGCTGCTTTCACTGCATGGTCACGTCCCCTCTGCAAATGTCCCCTGCCCACGTGCTCGTGTCAATGCAGGTTTGCTCCTGTCCACATACTGGTGCCAAGGCCACCATGCAGAAAATCAAGGCAGGTGTCGAGTGAGTACTTTGGAGCAGTCTTATCAGTACTAATTTTTACACTTTTGGGGAAGCCAGGAGGGAATGAACCAGCAAATGTGCACCTGTGACATGAAAAGGAAAGGCCCATTTTAAGAGTAAATGCAACACTTGGGACAGTGATTCCCAATGCACATGCAGAAAATAAGAGGGCACAAGCAAACACCTCATCCTCCTTCATAAGGCCACCACCCCTTTCAGCCTCTGCCTCCAGAGCTGCTAAAATCCCTCTCCTACAGGCAGAGACCTTGAGGAATAACATTAACTCAAAACATCTTTTCTTGGAGGCAAACAGTATTATTGTGTCTGCTCCTCTAGTACGAGTGTTCCTGTCAGGGCTTTGTGTTCTGCAACATTTCCTTGTCATATTTATTTGCTTGTTTTGATTTCTAGTCTTCTGTCCCGAGGAAGACTGCCAAAACCCCAAGTCCTGTCTCCTACAAGTGCTGCTAAGCCTCAGAAACAGGGTGTGGGGATTTCCACACATGGCTCAAGCCTGTATGTTGATAGAAGTTTACTTAAGAAATACAATTTGTGTAAAGTTTGGCATTTAAATTTCAGTGGACTAAACGAATGGGGCTTGAAAGAAGAATTAAAATAGCCCTACTTTACTAAATACAAGCCAAACTGAAACAGAAAAAAAATACCAGCATAAAAACATCTACCTTTTAAAACAAAGAACTTCCTTCCAACCTAAGTGCTATGAAAAAGGCTGAGATAATTAATTTATGGTCAAGATAAACACGGCCACTTAGCTGAACTATATTTTTTTCCCCGGCAAAATTCATCCATACCCAAAGGGTCAGTGAAGCAGAGTTCCTCTACAAATTTTTATGACAGCTAAATGTATTTCCTACCTGCACTTTTATTTTTCCTTGTGAATGAGATTTTGCTGGGGATTTTTTTTATTTCTGGTAGAATCCTACGGAAATCCTGTGGTTAATGAAAGCTGTGTTCGTACTTGGTCTGTGCTTGCTTGTGTTTCACGGTGCAGTCCTGCTTTGGCCATGCCTGTATCCGTGCAGAAGCCAAACAAACAGAGGGACAAATGGAGTGCCTGAAGAGCTCCGTGGCAGAGAGGGCTCACCCACCCTGTCCCTTCCCTCTGCACGAGTTACAGGCACAGCTGTGCTGGGAACCCCCCTTTGGGTTAGCACTGACTGCCTGCAAGGACGGGCTCCTAAGGGCAGCGCCACTCAAGTGGATAGAAAACCTTCTATTGTTCAGAAAGTCAACTCTGCAATTGAGAAAGAACCTCTGCACCTTTCTCCTCCATCATGCAAACAATCTGTCTAAAAATGTGAAATCATTCTGTTTTGTTAAGGCAAGGTTTTGTGATTGTCTAGGAAGCAGTAGAGAAAAAGTTTCTTCTAAATGCACGCAGTAGTCATTGCAGTTGTGTTACACACGGGGAGGCTTGGCCGTGCCCCTGACCCCCAGCTCTTCCCATGGCAGTCCTTTGGCATCAGCCCCCAGTGCCCATGCCAGAGGCTGCCTTGTGCACTGGTTAAAGTGCTGGCACCCTGTTGGGGAGCTCTTGCCACAGCTTAACTCACTTCACTGTCTCTGGGCAGCCCTGAGCACACCTCAGCCTGCATTTCCCTGCAGACTACAAAAAACATCTCTGGGATTCAAGTTCATGGGGATGCAGTGTGTTCTTACACATCTTTCCAGATAAACTTGGAACATTTTACTCCAAATATGAGCAATGTTGCACTTGCACACTTCTCACTTCAACCAACAGCCTGGCACCAAGGTGGGCATGTTGGTTTCTGAGTGCTCAGAGCAACAGCACACTCTCCATGCCTGCTCACCAACAGCTCCAACATAGAAAAGACTAGAAAGCTTGAGCTATTTAACATCATACAGCATCTTAAGTCCTACTTAAAATTCAGGGTTTGGTATTTTGGCAGGAGAATTACTAACCAGCTTTCAAAAATAAGACATGTGAGTGGCTCCTGTTGAAGCAGGAACTGAGCCTGGACATTTTTGTTCATCTGTTCAGGGTACAGAACCCCTGACAGAGCAAACACTTGTTCTAATTCCTTAAACCTTGAGGAAAAAATATTTGCTCTTAAAATAATAATCTACATTCACTCGCACTTGCATTTTAAATAAGTTAGTGTCCTTTTGAGTAAAAAAAAATATTTTTCCACATCTATGCATACATGATAAATGCTGTTCAAGACCATAAATCAGTCTCTTAAGAAACCACATTTACCCCAACTCAGCTGAACCTGGAGATTGCTTTAAAACGTCTGGTTTGGGGCTATTTGCATCAGTGGAATTAGGAGTGAAGCCTTCTCTTCTAACGAAACTCATCACTTATTTACGTGGAAGTAACAAGATCATAAAAGAGGCAGCAGGGTAATGAAGCCCAGTGACTTACTGTGTCCCTTCAGAAATGTGACACACACTCTGAAATGACCAGAGGGGAGGGAAGAAGTTGGAAAGCAACTCCAGAGCTGGCAGGAAGTACATCAGCTCATCCCCAGCATTCCCTTTCCAGCTTCACCCTTCCTTCCCCACACCTTGGATGTCCCACCATGAAGAAATGCAGGAATGAAAGGCTGAAGTTGGCTACATTTTTGTCAAACACTGTTTTTCTCCCTCAAACGACAGGTACATGTGAAGAAACCAACCTTCCGTGTTTGCAAATCCGTAAGTGAAGAGATACCTTTCCAAAAGCCCTTTGCTCCAGCAGCAGTGCACCTTTCACAGGCCTCGTGTGTCTGTAGCTCCTGAAAAGCAGCAGCCACAGCTGGCTGTGCAGGCAATGGCACCTTCTGAGGGCTCACTGGCTGCAGTGTGCTGAAATAGCTGGGCTGTAATACCACATTACTTGAAGACAGCAAGTTAACATCCTTTACACTTTAACTGGGAACAAGACAGGTTAATACCTCCATCACTGCTGTGCTGCCATCAAAGCACCAGCCAACAGGTTAGGGATCAGTGAAAACCCCCAAACTTCCAGCAGTCAGGGCTGTTTGCAAAACCAAAATGAGAGCGCTTTTAATAACTCAAAAATACAGCCTGATGGTTTGGAACAGCAGCTTTTCATTTCAGCAAGTTTATATTACAGTATATGTCTCCTCAAGCTAAGAGATCGTTTGTTTAAATTACCTGATTATATGTAATGATCCTCCTCTTATAAAACAAGATTCAACATTGCCACTGGGGGAGAGGGTGGAAACAGCACAGAAATTTAACAAGAAAGAAAAAATTATCATACAACTCTTGCTGTAATAAAACATTAGGAGAATTTTTACTTGACTGTTGAAAAAAAGCAAAGCTAGAAACATGTTTTACCCCAGCTATTAACACTAACTCTTCATTCACAGAGTATAATGTACAGCTTTGATCAAGCTATAGGATCCACATGCTCACAAAACATTTAACATTAAATACATAGCATGGAATTAATCTCCAACAATTTATGCCATTGCCTCCTGCCACTCTATGTTTCCCTAAACCTTGGAGTCCAATTCACATATGTAAGTCAGATTATTTTATTTTTAACCTAATAAGGATTGGAAATAAGTAATTTCAAATGCCAGAAAGTATATGGTTTCAAAAAAGTCTTTTGCACATTTATGGGTTGAGAACAAAAATTAAAATTTAATAAAATCTGAGAGCTGGAAAAGTAAAATAATTTACTTTTCTGCAACTTTTCCAACTGCTACTTTTCCAACTGCAAGTTGGAAAGCAGCTTACACATATATTATGAACATCTTCTGAAAAGAACCCACAGGGCAGACAGGAAAAATAAGACCTTACCTATCTGCCTAATTTTTATTCTGCAATTTTTAAGAAGAAAAGGATGGATCTTGTCTTTCTACAGTTAATTGAGCTTAACTGAGGGAAGAAGAGATGGACATGCTCCCAAATGAGAAGAGACTGATAGAAAGTGATGTGTTTATCCTGTTGAAATCATTGATCAGTCTGGATCCTCCCACTGCTTTCCAGAAGCAGTTCCTGGTTGCCCACCCTCATTAGGCCAATTTCAGCTTTTCCTCAGCACCCGTGAGGAGGAAGCTCATCTTTGGCAGGGGTGGTGCTGCCCTCCTGCTTGTGGTCTCTGGAGCAGAGGGTTGGCACTGCAGGTGCCACCACCCCACAGGACACTGCTGATCTCTGCTACCTGGGGACACTCAGCTCCTGCCCAGGGAACCCAGTGAGCAGGGGAAGCAGAAAACACAACTAAGAGTTACTCAGTCTGACATAAGATTCATTTCTAAAGAAAATAAATAAATAAATAACGCCCAAATACAATAATCTCTCCATCATTCAGGTTTTATCATGAGCTTAATCCTGAAGGCCTTCTGTTACTGGAGGCATAAATTGTTCTGAATAAAAATTGTTTCTCATTTAATTAAACCTAGCATCTTCATATTGGACAAGAACAGAAAACACTGGCTATAAATACACTTTCTGACCACCCAGCCTCACCTATCCACAGCACAGTGGCTGCACTACGAGAGGGAAGAACCACAAGTGAGAACAATTGTACTTTTGGAGAGAGCTATTGGTGATCTACATTTAAACACACAAACCCAAGGAGAAAAATATTCTCCACAGCAACCCTTCCTCTACCCACCCCCACGGGACATTATCACTCCTGGACAACAGTCACAGCCTTTGTGTGTCCAACATGAGGTGACAAAAGGACAGATGTTCAAGAGCCAAGAGAATATGCCTGCATGGAAGGCTGAACCATTATTAGAAGGCAAAGCTTTCACCGATAATTTTCATCATATCTTAAGAAAACAGCTAAATCTATCCCAAACATGGATATTTCTTGTGCTAACCACACAGAATATTTTTTTAAATATGTATCAGCTCAGTAGTGTCTCCAACCAGGCATCTGGTCACATAATTTACTTGTTTGAGGTTTGGTTTAGGAGGTATCACAGACTCACAGCATAAATCTATCTAGGTGTTTACATATGTTTGTACACATATTTGCAACCTCTTTTTTTTTTTTCCTAGCAAGAGCATTTGATTTGGGGATCTATGTAGAATTTTTTATTTAGCAAGCAAGTTTTACACTGCCAACAAATATTTCTCAAAACCTAAAAGTCACTTCCTGGCTACCGTTGGCTTTTCCAGTAAGATGGTTTATATATACACAATTGGTTGTGTCAAGCAGAAATTTGAAATGGGCAAAAGGTCATTTTCATCCCAATTTACAGCTGGGATGGCAAGGCAGGATGCTCACCTGGGGCAGATGAATTTTCTTACATTGTCTTGCTTCAACAGCCGAAGGCTTCAAAACCAAAAATACTGTCCTTCAAGAGTTACAAGAGTGTTTCAAATGTTTCCCCACCCTATCATTGCTAAACATTTACACTTTTAACTTAATAGACAAAAAGGAATAAATAATAAATAAAACAGTACCAAAGTACCCAAACAAACAGCCTATCTACCTTCATTAAATTTGACTTCATATACTGGAGATGGGAGTAAATCACTCCTTGATGCTGTGGGCAGAGCTAAATTAATTGTAGCTGTTGCCTCTCTTTCCACAGGCAGGGCTCACTCAGAGATGCTGGAGGCCACTCACAGGCCCGTGGTCACACAGAAGCGTCACAGCCAGAGTCAGCACAGAGGGCTCCAGCAGCTCTGAGCACAACCAAGGGGTAAAACACAACAGTGGTGAAACATACTTGCTCTCATATTAAAACCTGCTAGGTGAGCATTTTTTGGATCAACACCTTTGGTTTCAGGCACTCACTTGTGTTAGGGAAATAATCCCGAGGTCTGCTGTGCTTCACACACAGAAGCGATGTGGGACAGGAGCAGCGCAGGCTGATCGCCTGGCTCTGGCTGTGCAAGGAGGGCACGTTTGGTTGGTTGCACAGCATTTTGCCAAGATACCAAAACTCCCATTTGTTCCCTCTCTGTCATTTGGCCACCCACACCATGTTAAGGACGAGCAAACAAGGGCAGATTTTCTCCCTGTGGTGTACAAAGCTAGAAGGCACCACGTGCCACCAGCGCCCACCTGGCCAGCCACCCTGCCAGCCCCACCGCCCTTGCAAGCAGGCAGGGGACCAAGTTATTGACTTTCTTCCCTCCTGGCCACTTTGGGAATCAGCAGTCTCATCTCCCCAAGCCAAGGAAGCTGGGCACAGCAGATGGCTGCCAAAAATACAAAAAAAAAAAAAAGGGAAAAGAAAGAAAAGAAGGACAATCACCCACCTACTGGGTGGCACAGGCAGGAATTTTGCTGCCCGCCCCCCAGAAGATGCTCAGATCTCCTGCTGTGGCTCAGGGTTGAACTCCCTGCCACTGCTCAGTCAGGAACAGTGCTGCCCAGGACAGACATTTGCCCAAACCCTCCAGGAACAACATCAAGTAAAAAAATATGAATCAAAAGTGGTAGCCCTCAAAGGTGCCTGGAAGGACTGGACAGCCTGGGCACTGCAGCTCCCTGCAAGTGGGGGGCACTCGATGGCAGAGACCACATCAGCACTCAGGCAGCACTGGATACCAAATTAGTGGTCTTAAACATACACAATTTGAGAAATAATTAACTGCACTGCAAAACACTGTGATAACTTCAAGTATTAAAAATGTAATCTCACATATTAAAATGAATTTACTAGAATCAAATCAATAACTCAGTGTCCTCTGAATTTACTCCAGTCAGCTAATTTAATTAATCTTTTTGTTCATTTGGATATAGATTTTAGATTTGCATTTTGCCATCAGAAAATACCTTGTGCAATAGTACAAGATCACCACAAAGAAAATGAATTTTTACATGGATTGGATTTCATTCCCTTAAGCTGAAATTCTGATCACTGAGCAGCAAGAACACTGTTGTAGCACACAGGATATCACTCAGGATGTGACAGTTTCCTCTTGTTTCAAGCTACTTTAAAAAAAAAAAAAATCTTCTCAAATTAGCAACAGAGTATTGCTTTTGATTAGCAGCAAAGAGACTGCGAGCACACTGGGCCCAATCCCGTTGCTTACAAGTTTTGCTTTTAACTTTGATAGAAATTAAACAGGAATTTAATTCAGTGTAGCATAACCAGTTCCTTGAAATGCAGCTACAGCCCATGAGTGCATCTGTGCTTTTCCTCTCCAAAGCCCTCAGTGGTTCCCCAAGCCCCTGATGCTGGCTCAGCACTGGGGCCTGTCCCCTGTCCCAGGGCTGGATGCTGCTCCCCACCGTGCCAGGAACAAGGACACAGCCCTGCAAGGCACAGGGGTGGACAGAGCCACTCATGCCTGGTTCCTTCCCTGAGCTGGACACGTGTGACCATGGCAGAAAACACCTTCCCCTGTGCCTTCTCCAGGGTACAACAGCACATCCTCCCTCTGTAGAGCTGTACCAGCCTCATTGTTACCGGCTTCTTTGGCAGTACTCAGGTAAATTCTGTAAATAAAAGAATGCAGTGGTGCAGTTGTTCAGACCCCAAACTGAATTCTGGGGGGACTACTTGAAAAATTCAGATCAGTGTGCTTTCATCAGTCCTTCCAATGCCATTTTCAAGTGGACCTTAAAATCAGGCCTATCTTCTCAACCTGTGCAATCCTGATAACTGAACTTGAGAGGGTCACATCCTGTATTGCTTCAAAATGCACTTAGCCTTGACTCTCCTATGTTTGTCTTGGTAGGACTTTGCTTAAATAACCCATTTGTTGGGCTAACACAACATTTTGCTTGGCTTGGAAGCCCCATCTGGGTAAATGCACATTTCTTGTTTCATTTTTTGATAATTTTCTTCTGTAGTCATTTAATTGACCTTACAAAGATGCTTGCAGAAGTTGAAATGAGGCATAGTTAGAGCTTTCAAAAATACATGTAATTAAGCACACCTACAGACTCTAAGAAAAAAAAAAAAAGAAACAAAAACTGATCCTGAAGAGCCCAACAGGAGATTTGCAAAGTTCTGGTTTAACACCAGCAGCTGCATATTTGGAGTTTATGGCAGATAAAGGACTTTAATGGAATTGGGTGATGCAGAGTTTATATACTGGTACCCCCCTTTGCTAACTGAACCCAGCACAGTGCTGCAGCAGCTAAGCTGTGTAGTTTGGCCATCCCTCTCCATTTGTAAGGATGGACTTGATCAGGTGCTGTAAGAACCCTTGGTGCATCCCTACAGCCCATCCCTCTCTGAAACACCAATGGGAAGCTCAGCACTTAGCAGCGTTACACAGCAGCCAGTTGAACTCAGCAAGTTTCACACATTTAATGCCAGTGGGAAAGTCTGACAGATGGGTACAAACCAAAGTCTTAAAATTACCCCCAGAGAAATCAGTCGTGCACCCAGAAAGTGAAGTGAGAGATTTTGTCTGCTTAATGAGAGCAGGGGGGGCAGACACAGGCTCAGAGCAAGAGAAATCAATCTTGTGCACAAAAAAGGACAAAGGGGCAAGGTAGGACAGCATAGAGGGGAGGGCCAGGTTGACAAGCTTCTCCCAAAAAGTCTTTCCTAGGAGCTGGAGTACCCAGGCAAAGGTCAATGGAGGAGCCAGAATCTATGTCAGTTGGGGCATAAAGTATTGCAAAAGTAGGGGGGAAAAAAAGAAAAAAAAAAAAAAGGCAAAAGCAGAAGAGGACCTGGCTGGACAAAAATTTAATCCTAGTACTATTAGGGATTACAGGACCTCTGGGTCAGTAGCAACTTGAGAACAGCATTACTGCAACTACCTGTGCCGTGCTGAGAGCTAAAACCAGAGCAAACAGCAGGCGCCACTTCATCGTTCCTGGCCCCTACCCCACGGAACCCAGAGCAAGAGGCACAGAAGCACCGAGACACTTGGGAACGCAGCAGAGGAATATCAGCCATCTCCAGGGACCCTTTGCCTACCCTCCATAAATATTTTGTGTCTTAGAAAGTCAACGGAGCCCACACCTGTCAGCAATCCCTGTAAACAGAAGAGTCCGCTATTAGAAGAGGCAGATCTTTTGTCTGCGAAGCAAGAGCCCAAAAGGAGGAGCGAGGGTGGCAGGCGAGCGAGCAGGGCTGCAGAGCCGCCCCAGCAGCGCCGGCGGACATCTCGGCAGCCCTCCTGCCGCAGCAGCGCCGAGGTGCCGACCCAGCGAGGGGGAGGCGGCGAGCCGGGACCCGAGGGGGTTTGCTGCAGTATTCAGACCTCGGGCTGGCGTGCTCCAGGGAGCGGCTGCTCGGGTATGTGGAGCAATTTAGGTGGAGGCTGGCAGACATATAGCACACGGACTGAGACTGCAGTGCACCACCAAGGCTGGAAAGGGTCGTGCTGGTCCAGCTCTTCTCTTTGCAGCCTCCCTGGAGCCCCGAGCGACACGCGGTGCGGGAGCGGGAGGCCGCAGCAGTGCCCCCCGTCCGGTCAGGGGTCTGCCTGCACGGCTGCTGCAGGGACCCCACCACCGCCCCCTCCGGCAGATGGCCGCCCCCGGCCTCAGCCCGTCCCTCACAAAAATTACATAAATTTAAACAAGGCAGGGAAGGGGGAAAAAAGACGGAAAACAAATCAGGATCATTTCAGAGCGGTACAAATAGGAGGCTCCGCTGGCTGCAGGAGTAACCAGCTGATGCAATTATCCTGGCGGCCGGCAGCAGACCATCTGCCCGGCTCCCGGGTTGCTGTTGTTGCAGTCTCAGCGGGGCTCGCT